>NCQT01122837.1:0-10161 GCA_002740465.1 Stenocereus thurberi
TGTTTTTCTTGGTAAGTATGTCAAACCCTAACCAAGTATGATGGATTTCCATTGTTTTTCTTCAAGAATCCTTAAACTTGGCCATGGAATTGATAGTTGCACACTCCCATGATGTTTTTCTCAGATTTAAACTCTTAGTAGGAGAACTAAAATGCCCTAAGGTTTTTCCTTCCGTATTTTTCACTTCAAGGTAGAACACCCATTTCTCCTCTTTTGGCTTGGATGGTTTGATTGATTTACAATTTAGAATGATGTTGTTGTTGAGTAAAAGGATTGTATATATGATTTGGGGGAGGTTTGGGTCGAATTATGGGAGGAAAGAAGGCTAAAAACTGTGATACTTTCACGGTTAATATGCCCAGAAAATCGAGTGATTTTGTAGGCTTACTGGCATTAACTGGGATCTCTAAAAATTATGGAAAATTTTTTTATGGTACATCTGGAAGTCTCTAACTAAGGAATTTTGAATTTAATGAATAAGAGTTAAAATGAGCAAGTTATGCCCAAAACACCGAGATTGCGCAAGACTAACTGTAACTGGGACAGTCTAGGAAATTATAGATATTCGAACTTGTTGGACTCAGATTCTGTTAATGGTCATAAAAGGAAAGTTGTAGTTCATGGCATGGCCTTTATAAAATGGGATTAATCCTAAAATTCAACATCAGGAGTGAAAGTTATAGTTTCAAAAATTTAGGGGTAAGATCTGGGAATAAATTGGGCAAATCATAGTAGCAGCATGTGTGCGGTTTTTAATATTTATGACTTTCTAAAAATTTATTTGATGGCTGGAACTAGTTGTTGGGTGTAAGAGAACACTAAAGAGGATTGATTGGGTATACTGGGCTCATAGAGAGTCGAACTAAGAGTTGGAAATAACATAATACTATTGTGAGAAATTATTTTAGGGCAAACTAGCATTCTGGGCCTAAGCTTGGGCGACATATTCTAGTAGATAACAATCATGCCCTAACTCCCCCAAATATCCCTTGAGAACATGACCTGTGAGTATGCTTGAGGATTGTTTTGAATGTGTTTTGAATTGATGTTTGCGGAAATTTCCAGGGTAAATGTGTGATGAGGTTTTACCATGGATTTTCATAAAGCGATTGTTCAACTAATAAGTGCATAAGTTCATCTTGAATGTTTTCATTGTGAAAATAATAATGAAATGTTTCTGGATCAGAATGGGTCGGGTTAGGTTATATTCTAGTTAAAGATTGATGTTAACTGTGAATGTATAAATAATTGTATGAATGAGTGAGACTGAGGAGTTATACTCCTGTGTTGTTGAAGGTTGTTAGCTTTCCTTGGGTAAAAGTGCATGCATGTGAGCGGTCACGTGCCATCTTGTGGATGGACGTGGGTCAAGTTAACGGTAACTGTCCAAATTGACAGTGGGCTAGGATATGCTTAAGCGGCTGCATTAAACTCAAGCGCAGGCCATGAGACCCAGTGGGGTCACTCACCCTTGTTAACTTGAAGTTGAATAAGTGGGATTTGAATTATTACATGTCATGTTGAGAATGCATAAGTACTTTGAACTGCTCGTGTTCGTCCCCCACCCCTAAAATGGTTGAAATAAATTTGTGTGCATGTTTTGATTATTATGAGCAGCTGTTATTGAGTTTATTTCACTTTTTCAAATGTTTTTGTTTCCATGTGATGTGCATGAGCATGGGGATGGGAACCCAAATTCGAGCAATGCCTCGTTACCTAAAATTTGGTTGAAATGAATTAGTTCGGAATAAGTTTGTTTTGAGAGATTGTCATTCAGTTTGGACATTGTTGTATTTGTTCCCAGGATTAACACTCATGCTTTAATTTGAGAATAAGTTTGCACCAATGTTTGTGGTTGATACTTAACCTGGTATTTTCAAAAAGGAAACACGGTGGTAACAACCACTTAGGTTTCCCGCTGCCACATAGGTTAATATTAGTAAATAAAAAGGGATTAGAAAATCGAGTGTTACACAACATTACAAAGCCCAATGGGCCTCATTTGTGTGAGAAACTGAAGGTTTTCCATATTTGGAGTCAGGGTGATGAAAGTGTCATTGAAGCCTTTTGGGAATCCCTTACCTATCAAAATATTTAACGCAAACTGAATTAGTTGAATTCCTACAGGTCCTAGTGTCTTTGAAAAAAAAGTGCTTGGAAACCATCAGGGCCCGGTGCTTTGAAGGGGTCCAGGTCAAACAAAGCTTGTCTTACTTCACTTCCTATGAAAGGCCCACCTATATTTAGTGTATCTTCGAAATCCAGAGTAGCGAAGTAGTTAGGAGGCAAGCTATGAGAGGTGTAAGGTCCACTCTCATCCTTGTATAGTTCTAAGACGTATTGGAGGATCATAGCTTTGATACTATGATTCTCCAGTGCCAATTTCCTGCCACATCTTGGAGGGCTTCAATCTGGTTGACTTTTGGCCTAATGACAATGTTAAGGTGAAACAATCTTGTGTTTCGATCTCCATCACGTATGGCTTCGGTTCTTGACTTTTGGAACCAGAACACGTCAATTTGCTCAAGTACCTCATCCAGATCTCTCTTCAGGCGAGCCTCGAGCATGAAAAGAACGCGGTTGGACTTGACAGCTAGACTTTTCTGGACCCCTTCTAGTCTCACCCAAATTTCCTTTTTTCTTTGGAAAAGATTACCGAAGACCTCTTTGTTCCGTTTCTCAAAGGCGACTCCATTTGACTAAGGAAGGGATATATAGGTATGCTCAATTTCCAACTGTTCTTTAAACATTCGACAAATTTTTCATGTGAGAGCCACACCACTTGAAACCAGAAAGGCCTTTGGAGGTGATGGACAATGGTAAAACCATGAGGGACAATCAACAAAGGGCAATGATCTAATTGATTCTTGAGTAAGTGTCTAACCCCAGCTTCTTAGAATTGCAACCGCCATTCTTCGTTACAAAGTACTCTGTCCAATCTAGCATATTTTTGACTATCTGGATTCCTCCCTCTATTCCAAGTAAATTGTGGGCCAGAGAACCCAAGATTTATAAATCCATTGTTTTCGATCCAGTGATTAAAGTTATCACGCCTTCGAGATAGATCAGCTTTTCCTCTCTACCATGGATCTCGTGTCATTAAAGTCCTCCGCAAGCATCCAAGGTTGATTATGCTGGCTAGTAAAGTTGCTTAACCTTCCCCAAAGTTCTCGTCGCTGGGCTTCTTGAGGACTAGCATAGACGTAAGAGAAGCACCATTTATTTTAGGAACCTTTGTGCACCTCCATGGTCACAAGTTGATCGTGTGAATCGAGTGTACTAATAGTGACATGTTCAAGTTTCCAATGCACCCAAATGCCCCCACTCATGCCTTGAGCTTCTGCTCTAAATTTACCTATAAACCCTATTCGTTGGCAAACCTCATCAGCATTATGCCCACTAATTTTGGTCTCCACCAGAGCAAGGACCTTGGGCTCGCACTTCCTTATAACTTCTTTGAGAGTAAGAAGAAACCCCTTACTAGTAGCCCTTTGAACATTCCATACCAAGAATGCAAGGTTATGATTTATATTCTGATAATAATTATTAATTGGATCAAACTAAGAGAGAGAGAATAAAAATTCTTCAGACATTCTGAGATTGAAACTCACAAACTTTGGGACTGCTAAGACTTTGAAAATGACCCTATTTATTCTGTTCTCCATCTTCAGATGGTTTGCTGATTGAAGCATCATCTTGTAATTTGAAGGGTCAAGGTCAGGAGGTCTGGATGGGTCGCTTGTTCCTCTGTGTGAATTACTAGAGGTTCTAGGATATGGTGGATCATTGGTATAACTTACAGTTCCTATGGATCATTGGTATGACTTACAGTTCCTATGAGGCCTTCATGGAGGCTAGCTAGCCAATAGGAAAGAGCTTTCAGGTGTCTTTACTACGTCATGATGGATGGGCTTTGTAGTATGGCATGGTTTGGGTTTTGGGGCCAAGTGTCTTATAGCATGGGTAGAATTATGCTTCTTGGGTCCAATAGGGTTTTGTGAACCCGATCCAAATTCTTTATTGTAGCGTGATGTTAAAGGAGTTCTAACCTCTAGTGACATTGACCTGAACTGGAAGCCATTATGAGGACTAAGGCTGAACCAATCCCTGATCTATTGGGAATTGCCATCAATAGGCCCCACATTTGTTGATATATTATTTTCAATATCTCCTATGCTGTAAGATATGTTCTGCAAGATATCATCTTCAAATAGAATATCTTCCTCATTTTCTAGGTTTAGCTCATTTGTTTCCATATTTTCAATCTCCTAATCTTCCTCGTTTTCCCTTAGGATATCAAATCTTGAGCCAAAATCTTTGTTTATGGGACTTTGAATATCCCTTGATTGGTGGCAACTTCCATTATGGGTAGTAGATTTTGGCCAGTGATTTGGTCTATTAACTGGTGAACCGGTTGTGGAGCTTGCTTCCGGTTCGGATCAGGATTGATCAGACCAGCATTCTTCAAGCCTTCCTTAGCCATGGTAGATGTCTTATATGAACGTTCTCTTGTCGGCTTATTTACCTGCATCCATGGTCCATATTCTTCTAAACTCTCAGGCTTATGCGTCGGGGTGCTTTTAGTAAGATCATTATGAGGTTGTTTTTGTCCTACGCCAGATTTAACATTTTTTTAAGGACAATGATCATCCCTGTGTCCCACTTTGCCACAATGGAAACAGAGACACTTCAGTCCTTTATATTGGATTTTTCATACCTTAGCATTAAGCTTAAACTTAGACAACAAAGGCTTCGAAAGATCCAACTCCACACTCAAGCGAGTGAATCTACCCCATTCCACATTGGTTACAGTATGGTCAACTCCCGTGACCTCTACAATCTTCTCACCAATGAGCTCAAGGAACTCTTTGTTAAAGTATTCAACACTAATGTTAGGAATTCGGACCCAGACAGTGAGAAACCTTATTGGCTCCTCATCTGGAACAAAATTTGGAACCCATTTCCGAATGGTGAGATAGTTGTCACCGATGAGCCCTGGTCCTTGAGTCAGGACGTGACGTCGATCTTCAGGGTTGGTGAAGTGAGTGACGTGGTAGTGACCTCCAATATTTATTAGCGAAAAATCACCTTTAAGTCAGGACATGATGTCGATCTTCAAGGTTGGTGAAGTGAGTGACGTAGTAGTCACATCCAATGTCTATTAGCGAAAAATCACCTTTGAGCCCTCACTTTTTCCCTAACCATTTTTTGAGTTGCAAGTAACCAATCCTTTATCAAACATTTTGATAATAAGAGCATTCTTCCATGGAAAATGCTTCCATTTTTTCAGCTCCTTGGTTAAATAGATAGTAGGGCATCTTGGGTCTTCTTCCCTATCAACTTCAAACCCCTCCTCATATTCCAATACTTGAGCATCCTGGTCTTCAACCCATATTAGATTTAAGAAGGAGGAGAGGACTATATGGGGATTATTTTGATTCAGTTTGTCTCTGAAGGATATGACCTTACTCAGTTATCGTATCTGATTTTCTTGGACAGATTCCATGGCCACTTCATCATTGTGGCATTCCAGTTGCATTTCCTCTTAAATTTCTTATTCAATCGTTGAACAAGGTCTCTTTCTTGAGAGGAGAACTGTTTCCCCAATTTAGAGTCTAACATGCTCTACCCTTGTATTGTAGTTGGATTATAGTTGTTTCACACAGCTAATTAACTATTGAGTGGAATTAATACTAAAAATTTACGATAAATATTTTAATAACATTCATTAATGATAATTTCACTTCTCTTAAAAGTTGATGTGAAAAGTTATCTCCTAACTACTTCTTTAAATTATGGATGTTAGGGCATTCCCAGCCTGAGTTCGAGCCTGCCACGTCAATAGGAGTTCCACAATTCTGAACTTGCATTCCATTCCGTTTTCTGACTAATGAAACTCATTCCAGGACAGTTGAATTAAATATTTGCCATGGAGCTGACAATTAAATATATTCTATGACTTATTCTTTTAATTTTGTGTTTGTAATTTAACTTTTACAACTTGTATGAGTTTTTGATTTTTTTTGAATCAAGGAATATTTATTTTGTTGACCATAAAAAAGAAGGATCGATATTAAAAAAAATTTACAATACGAAGGTCCAACATTTAAAATACACCAGACAAACGTTCGACTATTTCAAAAAATACCACGCAAGATGTCAACAAATAACACATAACAACTACGTTTAGATCTTTGTCGTGTCGTATGTCGATTCAATATTGCTTCAACCAATTCTGATTGAAAACGTGCATATAACTCTGGATCATGAACTTATGCTACTCTACGAAGGTGTGCTACATAGGACGGATGACAGTCCCTTCAGACATTAGGTTGTAGGGTGTTGTCTTCCACATCATCATATTCAAAAGTAAGGTCATACGAATCACGTTCATCCTCGACGATGATGCCGTGGAGTATAGACATGTTTTCATTATCACATCCAATTCAACCTTGTCCATGTTTTGGGCAGGGCCACTAATGATGGCGAAGCGAGCTCGTAAAATCCCAAATGCTCTCTCTACATCCTTCCTACTAGACTCTTGAGGCTCGGCAAACAATTGTGCCTTGGCTCCTTGCGGAAGGGGGATAATCTTGACGATGGTCGCCTGTTTTGGATAAATATCGTCAGACAAAAGGTATCAAAAATTGTACTTGCGACCATTGACGACATATTCGTATTTTGGAGCCCAACTCTTATACACCTCTTGGAGAACATCAAAACGGTAAGGGCGCTTAAATCACTGAGGCTTCTCAGGCATCTAAAGAATGCATGGCACATCCAAGGTCGTTGGAAGCAACTACTTCAAGAATCAAGGTGGGGTTCACATATCCCTTTTGCAAACACTCATTTCCAACCCGATAGACAGTTTTTCCATTCCCAATGCATAAAGTCAATGTCTCCTAACATATCCCAAAAGTCATGGGCTTCTGCCACTTGTAATAAACGATCAGCCCTAGTTTGGGTTGTTTTTTTTAAGCACTCTTCCTCAAACACTTGAATGACCCCGACGGAAAATTTTTTCATGCACTCTATAGCTATGCTTTCACCAATATTCAAGTATTTATCGACACAATCCGCCGATATATCATAAGCTAACATTTGAACGGCTGCGGTGCACTGGGTGAGTGGCGACAACCCACGCCTGCCAAGACCATTGTATCTCAATTGAAAATCCTCAAAACCACTCCTGAGGGCATCAACTATGCAAAGAAACAAGTGCTTTCACATATGAAATATGCGCTGAAAATGGGTTTCATTACAGATTGAGTCTTCAGCGAAGTAATTTTTATAGAGTGTGCTTTTTGTCGATCTCTCTTTATAAATCTTTTCTTGTTTCTAGGTCTTCGTGATGATGATGAAGCCCTATATGTTGTCTGATTTGTCTAACCTACATAACCAACTCTAACAACTTCTGGCTAGCTTCATTATTGACAATAGTTTCCAATATCATGAATCATCACTAGATTCTTGTAGGATGAAACTCAACCCATATGATGAGGATGATGAAATAGATGAGGAGGATGAATCACTCATTATGAAATACCTGTGCATACAAAAATAAAGTTACAAATTTAAGCGTAACATAGAGTTACATATATTAGGAAATCAACACATTAACATAAAAATAAAAATTTTTAAGAAACTAATTGTGAATTAATACATCAATGCATCAACTTAAAAATAAATATTTTATTGCACAAATAAAAGAGGTTTGACTACATCTAACATTTCCCTAAAAAACAACAGAATCAAGCAAGTGTAACATAGCAACCATTTCATTAAACTACAACACATATTTCAATCTAAAGAAGTGTCAAAATCACACGAAGATCATTTTTAGCCATAGCGGCTCCTAATTTCTTGTTGAATTAGTTCATATCAAGCTCAATTTTCAGGACACATCTCAGTAATGTTCATTCTCAAAAATTTTGTCATCGTACTTTATCTCCTTAAGGTGCTGCTCCCTTTCTTTCAAGGATTGATGTCGATATCTTAATTCAACAGCTTTCAGAGCTGCATTCGCCTTCTCTTCTTATGCAAGGACATAACATTCAAACATGGTGCTATTCTTTACATTTGTTGCCCTTAAAATTGACATCTCTTTGGTCATTAGATCCAACACAGGGTCTGCGACTTGCTTCTTCGCCTTTCTTTTGGCAGCTTTTCTTCCAATAGAACGGATAATTCCACCAACTTCTTTAGGTTGTGTATCTTCACTGGTAAGAGTTGTGAGGGCACTAGGGGTGCTTGGAATGCCGAGGGTGCTAGGGGGATCACTCTCAGAGTATGCCCCCCTCTCATTTACCCTCGACCATTTGGAAGATGCTTATGCCGATTGATCACAAAAGGTCTCTCATTTAGGTTGGTCCTTCAATAGTACCCGCCAATGCATGAGGTCAAAGGGTTTGCCCACCGTAGCAGCATAAAGATCTTAGGCCTTTTCTATAATGTCGTCCTCGTTTGCACCACTTGGGTTTACCCGGTATGCCTTAACCACACCCGGTATGCCTTAGCACACAAGCACACCATTCGGACGCTAATCGAGTTGCGCAGTTTCTACGGGCATTACAAACCTTTCCCGTTCTCATTGCATCTCCATTGGGAGCATGCTCGTTGAAGGTGTAGGCCGTCTTACTCCAAAAATCCCTCTAGCTTTTTGATATGCCTCTGTAATGGGATTCATGCTTACATTAATCTGCTTTCATATTTGCCTTCATATTTATATACACAATTAGCACTAAAAAATAGAAATCCGCCCACCCAAAGTAGTCGTTGGGTGCAACGGTCGTAGTGCACAGCCCAAAAACCGCCCAAGTTCCTTGTCCAATGGCTAGTTCCAGCCTGTAACACCCCCAACCCTATGGTTAGGAGTGTTAGTGTTTTTCTTTGGATCATGGGATGAAATGGACAGAGTTTTCCCTAAAAATTGACCATTTTTCAGGCTTAAAGCCTTACAATAAATTTCCTGCACTGAAAAAAAATAGCAATAAAAGCTAACTAACTCAACGGCTACTCGCCGGAGTTCACAGCTCTACGGGCCACCCACCCGGAGCACCACAACCAATGCAGTTCAATGCTTAAACAAATGAACAATGAAAAGGACAGCCCTGGGTAATTTAGATGGTGGCTCACACGTCCATATAGAGTGACTCTAAATGATATGCAACCCAGGCACACAAGAACTTAAATTACAAACCATTACAACATAATACATTTGACAGCTCACATACAAGCACATTACTTTACTCCTAGGACAGCAATGACTCCATTTCTGCTTACTTGAACGACCTTTACCTACTACTTCAGCAACCTGGAGGGAAACAACAATAGATGGAATAAGCGATGATCGCGCAGTGGATAACCCCCTCCCCTAAAACAATACGTTCAATGCAATCATAACTTACGACAGTTGTTTGTAATCCCTTTTCTTTGAAGAACTCACCTATCGTTAAAGAACTCACCTATTGTACGATGTGTTCCAGGCACAATGCAAGAGAAATAGCATTTGCACCGCCAGCTTAAACTTGAGAATAGCTACACTCAATGAATTTACCATAAGTCGTTCATATGAACTCATAAAATTCAATGAAAACAAATGGGGTTTAACCCATAAACACTACTTGCTGGAATTTCTGTTACAAAAGGCTCATTCATCGCTAAAACTTATACGTGATGCTCAGTACATTAGCGAAGCTGATTTCAGTCCATATAATTTAAATCGTACATAATCATTAAGATTTCATTGAAGATGCCGTTAGGTGATGGGCTATGTGAACTTAGCAATTATGCTAAAACCATCATCATGCCTAATGCGATGCAATCACTAATCTGATGCTTTCATTTTAACATACAGTAACAGATCAGATGCAGGGGTAAATCTCCTCGCTAAACGTGGAACGATAACCATAAGGTGAAACATATAACTATGTCATATGATTAGTAAACAACAATATGACCTTTGAACTTTACGTGCTTGTCCCTTAAAGTGTCATGTTTTACAAACCATCTTGTGAACTGGCGACCTTGTTTCTATACCAATTGGCGGAGTTTGTAACGTATGACTTTGACTCTACGGCCCATTGGCGAAACTATAAGATTTCTTCTACCTATGGGTAGGACTTTAAAACATTGGACTTGAGTCTCCTGCCTACCGGCAGA
>NCQT01122904.1:2557-12609 GCA_002740465.1 Stenocereus thurberi
CTTACGTACTACTATTTATGTGATATAATAATATGATATAGGTTGTGTTTCCGGGCCATCTAGTGGCAGCAGTGCTAGATATTATGAGGATTGCCTGTCTGCAGCCGGCAATGACACTGCTCGGGTTTTTGTGGTGAGTTTGCTCTTGAGCACGTTGTACCTTGTTATGGGTTAGGATTATCTTCTCCGTTTGAGGGAAAAGTGATAGCTGTCTAATTATTTAGATTGGTAATTTTGAAGAAGGAGACCTTGCTCCATTCATCACGGAGAAGGTAACGGGTATGTGAACATAACATACATAAATTCACGACTGCATGTATATAATTTGAAACTTTTAAAGAAATTGATAAGTAACTTGGTTATTTTTCATTCCTCCTTTTATTGTACTCACAGTTGGTTCGGACTCTTTGAATCCGACATGGGAGGCGACACACATCTGCCTTGCTTTGGGAAGAAAGTGGGGTCTGATCTGAAGTTGATGTGAAGTCACTGTCTGGTTGGTGTAGCTGATGTTATTGGTGTAACCCTTTGTCTTGCTCTCTCATGATGTAGTTGGAGACCTGTTTTCCTTTGCCTGACTGATTTGGAATCTGTAATGAAAAATGTGTGGTACTAGTTTGATGAAGAGGTAGTTGTAAGTACCCATTAGCTAACGTGGTGAAACTTGTTTTTAGTTTGATGAGACCTATGTTAATGAAGCATTGTGTACTTTGCTATCTCTTGTCTTTCTCCTAAGGTTATGTGGCTTAAAAGGGGGAAAATCCCCAGAACATTACAGGTTACAATTGCGGCAGAAGGTGAGATGGAATGTCTAGTGAAGAGAGAATTGATGGTTAGCCTTTTGTGGGATGAAATGGACAATATTAAGACAATGCATAGGGCAATATGGCATAAGAGCCAATAAGACAAACAAACACACCCACACACAGACACAAACGCACAATAACCGACACTAGATCTTCGATGTAATCACAGTTAATTTTACCATGAGCCATTCTACCAATCTAAACAGATGCACTGAGATAACAGGTGCAACAAAGATATCATGAGCTCACAGGTGAAGAACAATAACCTAGGGCTCACCATAGACACGACATCTTCACAGCTGTCAATTACATTCACATAATCTCGTAGATCAACTCCCTTCACTAAACTAAGTAAGAGACCTGACACAAATATACTAAAAAAGTGCCAATATTTCTGTGAACTAACGAGTATTAATACGAGTTCATATTCCCAAGTAGAACTCAACTATTGATTTTTTCCAAATTAACACCGAGTTATTATTTTTTTCTCAATAACATTGATTTATAAATATTTTTTCACAAAAAAAATTGTAGGTGATCTATTAATCTAGAGCAGCGGGTAACTTCTACTTTTTTACTTTAGAGTGTGTTTGGATATTAGAAGGGAAGGTGAGGAGAGGTTAATGAAGGAGAGGGAAATGGAGTGGAAGGGAAGGGAGGAAAGGAAAAATGTATTTACCTTGTTTGAATTTGAAATGGAGGAGAATGGAGGTTAACTATATGTGTTATGTTTGGATTAGAGAAAGAAGGAGAGGAGAGGGGAGGGGAAAGGAAAGGAAAAATTACTATTATTATAATTGAAATTTTTATGTCACTTTCCATCCCCTCCATTCACCCCCAATTTGAAGGGAACAAAAATTGAATTATGGGGGTTAATGGAGGTGAAGTGTTTTTCCTCTTTTTTTCCATTATTTTTTTCTCAAATAAGAGGAAGAGGGGTTAATTAACCTCACTTCTCCCTCCTTCTCCTCCCTTCTCCTCTCTAATTAACCTAAATTCAAACACAGTATTGTTAATAATAATAATAATAATAATATTATTATTATTATTATTATTATTATTATTATTATTATTATTATTCGGTGCCAACTTGAAAAAATCTCAATAATTAAGTGGTATTTGAAACTACGAACTCGTTTTAATAACCGTCGATACTCCAGTACATTGAAAATTAAAAAGCCACGCCGATTTCTTGTGAGTTGACTGGCAAGTGCTTCATTAGGAGTTTTTTTTAACAAGGGTAAAATTAAAAGTATTCCGTTGTTACTCTTGGCTTTGATACTGAAGTTTTTCGTAACTCAAGTGCAATATGCAATTTGCAATAATCATTTCAGAATTATTGCACGCCAAGAAAGTTCAAGAGCAATAACGGAACACTTTTAAGGCCTATTTTTTTTGTTGGTAAATTTCAAAATATCAACCTCAATCTTTTTCAATTTACTTCAACCTATTTCAACACACTTCAACTCACTTCAATTTACTTCAACCTACTTTCATTATTTTAATCAAGTTTAATTTATCACGTTAAAAAAATTCAACCTACTTCAACCCAACTCAACCTACTTCAACCCACTTTACCCTTTTACCAATCCTAATTTACCCACGAAAAAAACAGGCCCGTAATGTGAAAATAAAAGGGACTAGAAATACCAGTTAGCTATTGAACAGCACTCACCCGTCAGATAGTAATAGTAGAACTTTTTGATGACCTTGGTACTATGGCATTTGGTTCAATTTTGATTAGAGCTCCACCATCAGTCCTAATGTCATACCCCCACCGATTTAGGAATGGGAGTTGCACTCAAACCTGAAAAACTCGCCATGAACCCACCCCATTTATAGTGGATATGGGTGCGAAAACTTGTAAAAAAAAAGGTATGGGGCAGGTATGAGTATTGCATTTGAAAATGGGTATGGATATGGGTATGGATATGGATTCTTAAAATCCGTACTTGATTGTGTACCCGATTTACTAGTAAAAGGCGACCAAAATACGGTAAAATCCAAAAATAAATATTTAGAATGAAACTCTAAGTATATACTGTTTATTTATTTAGAAATGAAAAATTAAAATTTTTTACATTTTTAACTTCATTAACTTTATCGGACATGAATTTTAGTAGCGTCACTTGAAATTACTAATCAAATATACCGGGTATACAAATATGAGTTGAATATGGGTGACACTTTGCGCACTTTATATATACCCGAATAAAACCCGAAAATCCCGATAAGTATGAGTATGGGTACAATCATCCAAAACCCGTTGGGTATGGGTATGATTTTTGAAAATGAGTATGGGTGCAGGTATTGCTCAACCCACCCCGAACCCGCCCCATGCCCATCCTTACCACCGATGGGGCAACACAGCTCGACTTTCCTCTCGAAACATGACTTCATTGAAGCTCCTTTGAGCTCCCCCAACCCCCCTCCCGAAAGCTAGCAACATCGCTACAACGTCCTCTCTCTTTGGCTCGCTCACTTCTAGGCAGCCACTGCCGTCATTAGGGCTAACTGTCGTCCCCTTTAACTCCCAAAGGATGAGACCTCCTCCTTGCACCGCCATGGGAAAAACCACTGATCAATGCGTTAACTGCCTTTTTGATTCAAACCACTACTGCCAATAGGTAGGTTGGCCACAAATGAGTTGGAAAAGGTGGTTCCCGCGCCACTCTGGTGGCAGCGCGTGGCCCACATGCACGACTGCTTTGGTGTTTTTCTACAATCTTTATCTTGACTTCACATAGATCGACGTGATTTGAGGGTTTTGGAGAAAAAAGATAGCAAAAAGCATCTTTGTTGGCCATGACATGAATGACAGACATGTGCTGCCCTCCTTAGCAGTTTTGATGGGTGCATTTTTGATTTACTTTCTACACAAAACTAGTAATTCCTTCCCCCCTCCTTTTTTTGCTGCACTTTGGGAATCAGGACCTACCACTACGTGCCTGAGGCCTGCAGGATTGGCTAGCGCGGCGTGGGTGGTGGAGGAGGGGTCGAGGCTAGCCTAAACGAGGTCAGAACTTAAGATGGGGCAAGTAATGGGGAACTAAGCTCTCGATCAGAGCCAGAGAGGGTCAGAGAATTAGGATTGGGGGTCTTTAGGCATGATCAATTATCCTAATAGAACCAATCATTCAACCTATGAAAATCACGCTTGTATCAATCGCACAACTATACTATAGTCGAATTAGTTGGGGCAAAAATGAGCAAACTAACTCTGATAACCACTATAGGAGAGTAAAGGACGTACCTTTAGGCATAGAAGCTTAGAATGGAAAATTCACCCACAAATTAATACAAACGATCGAGCAGTGGCTACTAGAGACACCCTCGATCGATTTCCATGCCCCAGATCCGAACCCCGGAAGGGAGAGGGATAGACAAAGCTTATTTAGTTTAGGATTAATATGCCTACTACATAATCAGATCCCTAGACCCCTTTACATAGGTTTAGGTCATTATAACTACCACCACTTAGGTGGCGTAAGTGGTTAGATTACTAGGGCCGGCTACGGCTAACAGCACTTACATGGGCTGAACTCAGGGGCGCAACATGTGACTTTAATTGCACGTGGAGTGATATGATGGAGATTCAAGGTGTAATTTGTCGAGAGCAATTGAACATTAACTCTGTCTCTCTCCTTTTTTTGGTTCTATTTCTAATTCCTATACATTATCTCATTTCATAGTATATGCACGGTTTGTTAGCTTCAGTTATTACCTTTGATTAGCTATTGTTCATGAAGTTTTTTTTTTTTTTTTTTTCAATATATGCTGATAACTAGCGTACATTTCTTTTCTTTTTCTAACTATTATTGAAATACTATTTTTGTTTTAATGTTTGATTTGAACTTTTGATCGCAAATTAAGCTAAAACCATATGGTATATGTAAGCTACGTATGGATTTTTTTTAAAAATATTTCTAGTGTAACGAGGTGTAAAAGACTAGGTATGAAAATTTTGAAACATTAACGAGCCTTAAAGATTCTATACCCAAGATAGTCGGCACCCACTAAAAAATTAAAAACATAAACTATATCTTCCTCTTTTTTTCCTAAAAAAAGTTATATTATTTGATCCCCTTAATGAAATTTTCTAACTCCGTCCCCAGGTATGGAGCATTATCTCAGCTTTGTTGAGAATCATATATCATATATATAATATAAAACTGAATGAGTTAACATGGTGATACCATTTGTCACGTTGTCATTGGTCGCTTAATTTTTAAATAAAAAATACGATTTTGTGACTCCTAATAGATTATCTTAGCCATATTATTAAATTCAACATTATCAATGTAATATACTAAATCATGCAATTATCATTGGTTCTCTTTTATGTAATAAAGTTAATTGGTAATTCAAGGGTTACTAATTAGTACATTGACTTTTAATCTAGTACAGTGCATTGAAAGGTCATTAACAATGTTGAGTTGGAATGTAAAAATTGAATCGTATGTAAAATAATTTTATTCTGAATTATAAAAAGAAAAGATTTTTCTTATATATATTTTAAAAATGGAACAAATATCTCTATTGTTCTTTCATAAAATTTTAACTGATTATTATTTCTAATTAAGTTATGGAACCGAATTTTTTTCCTCCTTTTTTGTTTGGTAAGTTATCATATTTCAATCTTTTACTTACATTTTGCGTATTTTTTTTTAAAGATGACTAAATGGCTTCAATTATCAGCAAGGATCACGGAAGAAGGAGCTGGAGGCGAGTGGAGGATTCAGATATGACGTGGGAAGCAATGGCAGATTGTATTCGAAAGTCCGCTAAGGAAATCCTAGGGGTTTCTAGGAGAGGTGATAACAGAATGAAGGGAGCCTGGTGATAGAACGAGGGGTTTAAGGAGAAAGTTAAGGAGAAAAATGACGCTTACACTGCTTTTATGAATAGTAGAACGGACGAAGAGAAAGAGTTCAATAGGGGTAGATACAAGGCAGCAAAAAAGGTAGTCAAGAAAGCTGTTGCGGTAGTTAAGTGTGGGGCCTATGATAGGCTATATCGAAAGTTGGAGACCGAGGAAGGTGAGAAGGAAGTCTTTAAAGTGGCTCGGGCGAGAGAAAGAAGTACAAAAGGCTTGGGTGTCATGAGGTGTATCAAAGATGAAAATGGTAGGGTACTGTCGGAGGATACGGAAATCAAGGACAGATGGCAAAGGTACTTTTCAGACTGCTCAATGGGGAAGCGAGCGAAGACCCTCGAAGTATGGGTCGTGGGAGGAGCGAGATGGGTCTCGACCTTCGCCGAGGTAAACCAATCAGCAAGGACGAGATTAAAGAGGCCTTGAAGAGGATGCCCAATGGGAAGGCAGAAGGACCAGACCGAATACCGGTGGAAGTGTAGAAGTACTTAGGTGAGGAGGGACTGGAGTGGCTAACAGAGCTTTTTAATGTTATCCTTAGGACTTCTAGGATGGCTAGTGAATGGTGATATAGTACAGTCATCCCATTGTACAAGAATAAAAGGGATATTCAAGACTGTAACAATTATAGGGGCATAAAGTTGCTCAGTCACACAATGAAGTTATGAGAGAAGTGATTGAGCGAAGGTTGCAGAAGAATATCTCGATCTCAGAGAACTAATTTGGTTTTATGCCTGGCAGGTCGACCACTGAGGCGATCTACCTCCTTGGAAGCCTTATGGGATTGTACAGAGATAGAAAAATGGATCTTCATTTGGTGTTCATCGACTTGAAAAAAGCCTACGATAGAGTTCCACGTGACCTAGTTTAGAGTTGCTTGGAACAGAAAGGAGTGCTACCTGGGTATATTTAAGTTATTAAAGATATGTACGAGGAAGGCAGGACGAGGATTAGGACGCCAGGAGGGGCTACCGACGACTTCTACGTTGATATGGGCTTGCATCAAGGGTCCGCTTTAAACCCTTTTCTGTTCACTTTAGTGATGGATGAGCTTACTAAAGGGATTCAGGATAAGTTACCTTGGCGTATGTTATTTACAGATGACATTATTCTTATCGATGAGACCAGAGAGGGAGTTAATAGCAAGTTAGAGGGTTGGAGGCCCATACGGTAGTCTAGAGGTTTTCGAGTGAGTATATCAAAAACTGAATACCTACATTGCTGCTTTAGGAGCAATGGAAGATGCGGGGGGAGATATCACAATTGACGAGGTGTCAATACCAAAGGTCGAGAAGTTTAGATACCTCGGTTCGTTCGTTCAGCAGAACGGTGAGATTGACGAAGATATTAACCAGCGCATTAAAGTTGGTTGGCTAAAATGGAAGTATGTTATGGGTGTGCTGTGTGATAAGAGGGTGCCTGTAGGTTTAAAAGGCAAAATTTATCGTACGGTAATGAGACCCGCTATGATGTACAATTCGGAGTGGTGGGCGTTAAAGAAGACTCAGATTCAAATGTCGTTGGTCGCAGAGATGAGGATGATCAGATGGATATGTGGGTATACGAGACTGGGTAAAATTAGGAATGAAGTGATAAGAAACTTAGTCAAAGTGGTACCCATCAAAGATAAGATGAGGGAATCAAGACTAAGATGGTTTGGCCATGTGAAAAGGAGTGTGAATGCATTAGTAAGGAGATTGAGACTATTAATATCCCTGTCAGTAACAGAGGGAGAGGTCGACCAAAGAAGAGTTTGGATGAGGTGATTAGAGGGAACCTGAAAGTTGTAGGATTGACGGAGGACATGGCTCAGGATAGAAGACTTTGACGGGATAGGATTAAGGTTGTAGATCGAGGAGCTTTGTCAGTATAGTGCCTATCGGTTGTAGTAGGGTAGGTTTTGTTGCGGGTCCATGTTTGTTGTATTGTTTGCAGGTAGTACTTGCTTATGGAGAGGTCATTATATGTCTATCACGGCTAATGTATGGTACCTTCCCCCTCCTGCTTTACTATACCAGTGGTTCTCTCTCTCTAACCCTTCTTTTATAAATATTTACAAATGTTTTCACTAAATTCTTATTTGGCGGGTTGCTTGGAATCAGCCTATCTACGGGTAGAGATGTCGGTTGAGGTAAGACTGTCTACATCTGGATCTCCCCAAACCTTGCAAAACAGGACCCACACTGGAAGGAGTTGTTGTTGTTGTAAATGGCTTCAATTAAACAAAGTTTTCTACTTATTTATATTTTTAATAAATTTTCAAAATGTATATTAACACATGATCGTGCGAAGCACGGAATCTACCCAAGTTGATATTGAAGAGGGTGGGTTATATGAGCATGGGAAGCTAAACCCAGGTATTTATACTGCTAGAGTTGCAAGGCAACCTCTAGTATTCTTCTTCCACCTCATGCTTATATGTGAAGCCCTAGGGGAAATCCTTGAGAAGTATATGTTGGCTGGAGGTGGCAAGTAGGAGTAGGCAACGAGTCGAGTACCCATTAGGTCAAGTGGATAGGTCTGTTTAAAATAGGGCCAATAAAAAATATCATAAATAAAATGGAAAATACCAAAGGAAATAAATAATTTGAGTGTCTATCATAAGACAGTTACATATATAGGAAAATAAGCATTAAGTCAAATATTAACTAAATGGGAGGAAGTAAAGACTTTAAATTTATTTTTAGTAAATAATACATTATAAAGAAAATTTAGTAAATAGGATATTTAGAAACATATTTATATTTTTGATAAGGTCATTTCAGTTTTATTTATTCCAAAATAATTAGGAATCCATGAAAGTAGAAATGACAAAAGAGATTATTATTAGAAATTCTTAGGAAAAATAGAGTACCCTATGTGAGATAATATAAGAGAATGAGAAATAGAGATACAAAAGAAAGTAACTAAATTGGAGGTTGGAATGTAAAACATTTAATTAAGAAAACAATCATTTTACAAAACAAATGATGTCAATTAATTAAGTGACAAAACATAGACTGAATCAACTAGATATTGAATAACAATAGTAAAGGAAATAAATAATTTTTTTTTGCATTCTAAGTAACAGATTTATCAGCCATAGCACAAGACCCAAATTAACGCAAGCCTTCTTGAAGACAATCACAAAGCCAAATTGGGGGAACCCCCTCCCAAACCAAGAGCCCTTCTCCCTTCAAGCTCCACTTAGCGATTCGATGTGCAGTTTCGTTCCCTGTATGCCTCGTCCAATTCAAGTACATCATTTTGCTTGATTTGATCTGGGCCAGTAAATCTTCCAGCTAAAACTTGGATGGACATATCCCCACCTCCTCCTTATTCCCAGCTTTAACCATCCCCTGTGAGTCATTCTCCACCCAGTAGTTGTCCACCCCCATAGCCTCCGCCATCTCGATAGCAAAAGAGATCGCTTTCACCTCCGCCGGCTCAAGTGGCCATCAGGCCACAAACTTGTTACACGCTACCCAAAGGAAACTCCGTCACTCCTTCTCGCCATGTACCCCACACCCACTAATCGCCTCCTCACATCCAGTGTCGCATCACAATTTATCTTGACATATCCCTCCACTCCTCTCAACCCCATCCCCTCCACAGCCCCTCGTTCCCCCTCAACCCTCATAGTTTCCATATCATCCTTGTAGCATTTCCCCGCTCGCTGCATCACCATAGACGGATCAATGCATCGCCCGTTGAAAATGAACTCATTTCAACTCCACCAAATACTCCACAGCCCGTGCCCACCAAGTGCTATTCTGTCATCCCCTAATTGTCGCAAAGCATTCAGCACCCATTCCTTCACTTCCAATCTGTTAACAACCAACAATTCCTCCAGCCCCAGCCCCTTCTAAACCTCCCCCATCCAGTCACATTCAAGGAACGCATGTTTGAGAGTCTCCCTCCCTTTGCCACAAATGCTACACTCATCAGATGGAATGGACTTTCTCATACATAGATTGTGTCTAGCGGGCAAAATATTACAACAAAACCGCCAGAGGAAATTACTAACCCAGGGATGGACCCGAAGGCTTCATATTTCTTCCACAAATTCATGCCCGTCAGAGACGCCGATGAGGAGGACTCCTAACATGACCTTGGTAAATGATATCCTGAGCATACGGAATATTCTCCATCCTTTGTGAAAACCCATCTCAGCTGATCCTCCGGTAAGCGCCTAATGAGCGGAATCGACAACTCCATCTCAGCCATGTCTGGCTCAAAAATACTCTTACCAAAGGTTCATTCCACTCAGTTGAACCTCAATCAAAAGTCGTTGTACCATCCAGTCCTCACACCCCGCCGACGCCAACCCCATAAAATAATTGCTCGAGGACGCCAGTCATTTATCTTTCCAGATATAAACCTTGTCCCCA
>NCQT01122998.1:2166-12704 GCA_002740465.1 Stenocereus thurberi
ATAGCAAGAAGCAATCGAAGGCCACTAAACATCGACGAAGAATTAGCATGATTACTATGTGTGCATCAATTTATTTTTTTTAAAAATATGAAAGGTGAGTAAAACAATTTAGGTGACTATGCCCTTAAGGGCTCTACCTAAGATGTGGTTGTACACAATAGAACTAAATCTTTATAAGATATAACATGCCGAGCAATTGTGAATTTAGAGCATGTTCTTTTCGACTTGTGAGTAGTATTTATTGATATTTACTGTTGAAATATGCTGAATCATGTTGATACATGCTGGAACATATTGAATTATGCTGAAACATACTGAATAATTGAAGAAAATATAATTAGGTATTTTCAATAAGTATTTAACAGTGCTAAATGATACTGAATTGTGCTAAAAGCTAATGAATGTTGATGATAAGCACTTATGATAAGTTGAAAACCACATGCCCTTAATATTCTTACCAAATCAAACAAGTCAATCTGGTGGACGGTTACCATCTCTAAAATGTGTAAAACATTTATCTTAATGCAAGATTGTAGAGAAAAGGTTGTGTCCTGAATAAGTGTTCCAGTCTTCCATGATATCTTGTAGTTTTCTTTGGAATACTTTAATTAGTATTTTATTGGCACACTTTATTTGAATATGGGTATGCTTGACTTCGACTTCAACTCTTGTTATGACTCCATTTCTCAAGTCATAGTTTCTGCCAGTAGAACCAATGTTAAACCCAAGTTGATTTTTTTTTTTTTAAATTGCATCAATTAGTGCTTTCTATATATCAATTAACGTTAACATTTATATCGTTTAAAGTCAAATTAGTTGTGGTACATAGGTGCCCTTTTGGAATAAGCGCAAGGTCCTCCTTACAAAAAGCAACATCTTTGACTTGCCTGCTATATTATCTCCTAATGCTACAAATTACACACTATTTTCTCCAAAGGGATTTTTCCCTCTATGTGGTAGAATGCACCCTTTTCTTTTCATCCCTAGTACAAATCTCATTTTCACCAAATGCACTCAAAATTCAATTCAAAATTTCCCTTTCATTCAGATTTCAAATTATATTATTCGGGTTATATTTGATATTAACAATATGAACTCGAATTTCAATCAATGTTATGGCTTATTCCAAATCATCTCAATAGTCACTTAGCATGAAGTCCACTTTACTCAACCTGTTCTTTCACAAGCCTTGATCCTGGGTAGATGCGAATTTTTTAGCAATGGAAAGCTTCTCTTTGGAATTTCCATTATTAAGTGCACTAGGCACCATCTTCTTTAGGATTTGTATTTTGGAAGGCACCAAGGTGCATGTCATACAAAGCAACTTAGAACCATGTCGGATTCAGGATCTCACAGACCAACCACTGCACTATCTACCCATGACTACTTAGGTTACTTTACATAAACATAGAGGTGATTAGGATAGTTCCTGCTAGCGAAATAAGCAAGTCTATGATCAATAGTCTTAACTAGAAGGTGCCACGAAACAATTGAAGGTCTCTTTAGGATCATTAGAGCCACAAGGTAAACATCGCCAGGATGGAATCCACATTATCTAGCCCATTCAACATAACCTAATCAATAAGAAAAGAATATAATTATAATAAACAAAAGCAAAAAAAAAAAAAAAAACTGTGAACAATTGTTAGACATGCATGCTCAAGTGAAAACCTCATGATGCTCAAATCAATACTCTGAAATGCTTTTGGCATTGCAAGGAGGCTTCCTTTCCAATTTCAACAGGATTTCCTCACCAAAACATTTTAGCCCTTCAAGTCTTCAACATAACAAATCTATTCTCAGAAAATATAGCAAAAGCTTCAACAAGGCAATGTCCTGACCTTTATGTTCCCTCCCCGTCCCCCTTTTTTGGGACGCTAGATTGCACAAATTCTATCGACTAATCGATGGCCAACATCCAATAGCAACATAAATTTTGTCACAATAAATAGTAGTGGTATGGAGGTCTTTGTTTCTCTAACCAAAAAAAAAAAAAAAAAAAAAAAAAAAAAAAGAGATGTATAGAGATGTAATCAGTAGTGGAAAATGGGAATTTAGCGACAAATTTTTAAGCCTAGCAACAGAAATGAACTATGGCATTTTAGGTCGATGAAAATGAACTATGACATTTTAGATTGTCGCTGAGTTCTCAACGATGGAAGTGTAAAATTCCGACACCATATGGCGACAGAATAGGCGATAGATTGGCATAGATGATAGGAACTGAAGGCGCGCAAGGGGATGATGAAATATAAATTCCGTCGCCATCAGTGACGAAATAGGCGACAGAAACTCCATTGCTGATAGCTACGAAATACTGATTCCATTGCCATCCTACTGTTATTTAAAAAAATTGTTTGCGGTAGATAATCGGTCGCCATTTTGGTCCTTTTTTTAAATAAAACTTTTGTTTTTACAGGTATCCCCAATTACAATGCATTTTATTTTTTGCAAGAGAATACATTGAGTGTATTGAGCAACCCAATTAATACCAATGCTTCACTCGAAACGTTTTCAGCCAATCTCAATCCACAAACAAGCCAAACATCACATACAAACCAAATTCTTCCAAATGTGTCATGACAATTCATGTCACAAATTCAAAGAAACAACATGCAATTCCTGAAAATATAAGTGTACTTAACAACATTATGGCCAACATAATAGAATAGATGTAAATGCACATATATAAGTAAGGAATAGAGAGAGAAGAAGTAAACAAGATAAGAATCAATCATCGAGGTGAGTATCATCATACTCTTCATCCTCATCCTCTTCCTCTTTCTCTTCATCATATTGTGGAGGGTTAGTGAAGGAAGGTTGCGATCCCGAACCAAAAGCTTGTTGCATCTGGGAAAAAGCTTGTATTTATTGATTCACACCCATTATTTGTTGCCTCATCATTTGGTTGGACTCCTCTAATTGCTTATATTTGTCTATGAGCATCCAATACATTTCAACTTGTGAAGTGAGCTCACCCTCCAAGTTGGCCATCATACCTCTTAGATCCTTCAACTTCTGTTGGGATTATGCCTAACCTGTGCCTACTAGAAACCATGTATATGAAGTATAACAATGACTTAACTTATCCTAAAGAGATGTTGTCTACAATTTTTATATTAATGACTCAAATACAAATATTGTCTAAATTTACTATACCAGCTCGATGGGAGGAACTGAAGAGGATTTCCTAATGTTGCCGGACTCATCTCCAATGCCTTGAATATAACACTTTTTGTTTGTATAGGACTTCACCCACAACTTGTTTGGATTTAGAAGTCATTGAGATTAATCTTGAGAATTGCTATATGAGGTCCCTTCAGAGTTGATGATGTTCTGAAATTTTTGTTCAAAGGATTCCTTCAATATCACACCATTTATAAAAATCAAATGTATCATACTTAATAAAAGTGTATGAACCACTAATTAAGATTGACAATCGAGAGTAACTTTTGTATATTTGTTGTCATTTCTTATCAACCGAACGTCCATCTTCTTTGCCATGAAGTTTGTGAGTGCAAGTGAATAACTTAACAATTATTGACTCCGTCCCAAGTTATTCCCTCTACGTGCCAAACAAATTTAGAAAAACACGTTAACCAACACCGTCAAACAAATAACTAGAAAAAGTTGAAAGATGTATAGTTAATTACCAGACGCCTCCTATACTCATACACAGGGATCGAGCCACAGGTGTGGAGAGATGGTCCAAGACTATTTGGATCACCAAGCCGAGTTTTTGGGCTTTTCACATAATATCTTGTATGCTTCGTTCGGCCACTATTATTGGAGTCTTTCCCATTGCTCATCATCGAGTCATATAGGCTACTTGTTGTACTTTTGTGCTTTACCAAGGACATCCCTCAAACTTGCATTGCCTCTATTTTTAAATTTTTTTCTAATTTGGTACTCATAGATAGGATCCCAAGTGAACCACTTCTGCAAATAAGAAAACAAAAAACACATCAAATAATGCCATAATAATGAATCAAGTACATACAAAGTGTTAATATATGGTCACTTTATTTACCTTGAACTCTCCAAACTACAAATCTTGAACTTGTTTAGGCACTTTACTCCTAAGAAGGCCAAGGTGCATCATATTTGTCTCGGGATATAAGATGAATCCTACCAACAGCGCCGTCATTTGGGAGAAACCTATTTCAATAGAAAACATCACAGTAATGCGACATTACGCAAAGTACTTGAAGTTAGAAACATATAACAATTTTCCCACTTTCTCGTTACCATATGTCACAATATATGTCATTGTTCGAATACTTCCATGACCGAACTGTACTTCACAACATCCAGTTCCAATGTTTTGTTGGGATTGGTTAGAGTTAGGGTCGATAATTTGGGGAGTAGGGTCAACAGTGTTGGCAATAGGGGTGTTGGTTAGAATGTTATATGCAAATTTTTAGGAAATGAATGTCTAGTTAGGGATGTATGAGGTATAAGAAGGGAAAAACCCCATAGGAACTGTCTTAAATTGCGTAAGGATTTTTCCCAGAGCACCTGGCATGTGAGGTGTTTGGGAGGAAGCTGAATTACTGTCCATTGCACTAGGATGCTCACTCGAGCTCCTATACCCTCTTTCTCGATGTTGAATAGAGAACTTACCTCGATGGGGGGTGGAATCCGTACCTAAAATAGTTGACAACAAATGCAAGTACAAATAACGCTTGTACATATTAACAATTTAGTCACACTATAGAATAGTTAGAGAACATCAAGTTTCAAAATTAACACATATAATAAAAGCACATTCATATCCATCTGCGTTACAAAACTAAGTACTGAATTATATAACAATTCATAAGCATTTAATTGTATGCATCATCTTATCATCATCCTCACCCCCATCCTCGTCGTCATTCTCATCATCGTCATCATCATCATGTAAATGTATATCCCCCTGTTCTTCATCTGTTTTATTCCCATCATCCCACTCACCCTCTTCATCACCTTCATCCTCTTCTGCCTCATCTATGTCATCACTTACTTGAATAAATGAAAAACCCATATCATCATTAACTTCTTCCAATGATATGCTTTTATCCACTAATGATATGAGGATAACATCATTCATAGGTTCAACGAGTGTCGTCATAGCCATTTGTTGGTAAGCAATGCATAGAGTTTATTGCATATCCACTCTACCTTTTGGTTTGGTTGGTATGACAACAAACCAATTGATCCTATCCCTTGAACGATTTGGATGTGGCATGAAGTGCATTTGTGATGCAGTGTTTGGGAAGATGAATGGATCGTACTTTTTGCACCTCCTTGTACGATGAACCTTAACAAGTTTTGGTTAGTTTATGAGATCGTGTCTCACGATTCAATGTAGGATCAAACCATTCACAATTGAATAGCACACATCTTTTAAGAGGTTCACCTACATACTCAATTTCAATAATATCTTTAAGTACGCCATAATAATTATTTTTAATATCATCTTTTCCAGTCCCACATATACCAACACCACAATTGCACGTTTTCGTCCCAACACTGCGAGCTTCTGTGTGTGATTTAAATCCATTAATTCTATATGTCATCCACGTTGACACGTGTCTGTTAGGCTTTACAACTAACTTTGTCAAGTACCAATATTTGTGATTGTCGAATAGTTGAATGCAATGCACCTGCAGTGACATATGATGTGGTTTTAGTTAATACGATACACCGAATTATGCGGCAGTATTTGTAAGTGAATAAGTTCAATTACTTACATTTTGACTAAACTAATCTGCAAAATGAGTTTCAATAATGGTATTGACATCAACATCACTAACATTGGAATGTGCAGTTCGGAATTGTTCTGTGAAAATTCTATGACATTTCATAAATATGATAAATAAACTGCTTTTTTGAAGCATAAACTCAATTGAAACTTACAATGACTAAGGTAGCACTCACCCAATATAAGACTTAACTTCATTACTATTTAATAGCACGTGAAGATGAGCAGTAATATATTCAGTGTCTGTGAGATACCTTAATCTTTCCTTCTCAATAGCGGTTCTTTGCGGTCAAACACAGATAGAGTTAGGAAACGGTTACTATGTTCATCGCCGTCCTCATTTCTTCGACATTTATTACGCATAGAAGGCGCATTAGAACCGAAGTAATATGAGGCAAAGAACGTCTTTTTAGCTTCAAAGTAAACTTCTGTAATTGAATCTTCAGAATACGCTTGTTGTCTTATCTTTTTCTTTAAACGACCAAAGTACCTAAACAAATAATATTAAGTAATACTTGTAAGTAATTGCATAGTTTAGTTGTTTAAATCCATTTTCATCAAATATAATATATTTTACCTCTCAAGTTGATACATCCAGCAGTGCTGTACAGGACCACCAAGTTGTGTCTCCTCTGCCAAATGCACCGGTAAGTTCTCCATCACATTGAAAAGGCTAGAGGAAATATCATCTCCAACTTACTAAGAGTAACGACAATGTTCCAATGCATTTCCTTAAGTACATCCTCTTGTAGTGTTGTGGAGCACAAATTCTTAAAGAACTGACTTATCTCAATGAGAGGTTTTAACACGTCATCCAGAGAGCAATGCAATGCGCAACAGAGTCTCCATGAACACATGGCAATAAAGACTTTTCATATTATTAAAATTTAAATCATTGGGGTCCACAATATTCCTCAAATTAGAGTAATATCCATTAGGCATATTAAGTCCTTTTATCCATTCACACAGCTCTCTTCTTTTATCTACAGCAAGAACGAACTTCGGTTTTGGTTTAACCATTTTGCTACTTGAGCCTAGCTGCAAATGTAATTCTTCCCTATCATATATATCTGCAACATCCATTCTTAATTTGACATTATCCTTTGTTTTTCTTTGAACATCCATAATAGTGTTGATAATGTTTTCAAAGAAGGTTTTTTTCTATACGCATCACATCCAAATTATGGCGAAGCAACTGGTGTCATCAGTAAGGCAACTCCCAGAATATGCTCTTCTTCGTCCAGTTATGCTCATTTTCCTTAAATCTCAGTATTTGAAAGTCATCATCTGTCGTTGCCACTGGGTTGTGTTCCATCTCAGTATAAAGATGTCCTCTACATATGCGGTGAGGAGGACCCCATGTAACAGTTTTGCCTTTTCTAAATGAAATTTTATTTATTCTAAATGCATGATTCCTTGGTAACAAATATCGATGACAATCAAACCATGAGGATTTACCTCCATTCTTGAGTCTCAAAGCCTTCTGTTGTTTCATACATACTAGACATGCCAAATTGACCATAAGTACTCCACCCATATAACATGCCATATACTAGGAAATCATTGATGGTCTACATAAGTGCAACCTTCATTTGAAATGTCTTACTCGTAGATATGTCGTACGTTTCAATTCCAACATCCCATAACTCCTTCAACTCATCAATAAGAGGTTATAAATATGCATATATTTTGTTCTTGGGATTTTTAGGGCCGAGGATGACACAAGTGAGGAACATAAATGGTGTAGTCATACACATTTAGGGGGAAAGGTTATAAGATGTAACCACCATCGGCCAAATGGAAGAAGATCTTGAAGACAAACTATGTAAGGATTAAATTCATGAGTGCATATGCTAATCATAACATTCTGAGGCTCTGCAGCAAAATTAGGATACTTGTCATTGAAATTTTTCCTTGCTAACCCTTTTGATGGATAACATAAAACACCATCCTCCTACCAATGTTCATAATGCCATATCATGTGCTCTGCAGTGCTTCTTGATGCATACAGCCTCTGAAGTCGAGGTTTCAATGACATGTAACGCATCCTTGCGTATGGCAATGGACTTTGATTTCTTTGTTGCGACCTTTGCCTCTTCCATCTTGAATGCCCATAAAACTTGCATGCGTCGAGGTTTGGGTCCTCTTTAAAGAAGACTTTGTAACCTTTACGACAACAATTAATGTGTATCACATCATTCCTGAGATCTTTAACAACCTTCTCCATCTGGCCATATTTGTTTGGCACGCGGTTGTTAGATGGACACATCTCTTTCATTATTTAAAAAATTTTATTGAAAGAGTTTTGTGACATGTTGTAATTACACTTGATACTCAATGGCCGAATAGCAGCAGAGAGCTCACTATGGGTAGAATAACTATCATATAAGGGTTGTTAAGCAGTTTAAACCATATTATAGAATGGTTCTTGAGAAGTGCTTCGCTCTTCATCCCTTACATTTTGATTAGCCCGTACAGCATCACCAACCATGTACTTCATATGATCTACATAGCAGTCATTGTAGTCATGATTAGTATGACTTGAACTGCTAGCTTCGGGCATTTCACTAGGATAATATCCAAAATCATATTGTTTAGGTTCTACTTCTCCACGGCTTATCCAATACCAACATCCTTTCACAAAAACCTTATACATCATGTGCAACTATTCGACCCGAAATTATGATATTTTATATCCTTTTATTATCTAATAATTACTCAAAATAAATCATTAAATTAAAATTTCAATAATAGGTTTGTTCATTTTGTAGGGATTGAAGAATTTGGAAAAAATGAATAATGTTCTCAAAGTTTGGACCAAGAGAAGAGAGAAAAAAAAGAAAGAAAATAGAACAAAAGAAGAGCAGCCCATGCACGCAGCCTAGGCCCATTCATTTCGAAGCCCAGCCTGGTTGTCCCTTCTCCTCCTCCCATTCTCTCTCTTCCCTCTCCTCTCCCTAGCTATATGGGTGTTAAGTACACTCTACTTTTACATTTCACATATGGAGATCTATACTTCTCCCCACTTTGGAACTCTGCTTGGCTATGAGCAAATGTATCAAATTGATTTATTCCATTTAGAAATTCTTGTGTATAACCATTACAATTAGGCAATAATATGTTATACATCCACCAACAATATGGAGAGCATTCATATTCTACTTACGCAACAATATTCATGAAAGTTATTGGATTAGTATTAATTTCAATTTATATAACTATAATTATATAAATTTCTTAATTATGATTTACATATATTTTATAGTCAAACAAAACATACAACCAACAATATAGCATTAACCTTTTAAATATTCATGTTCCACTTCATCTATTTCCGTAAATTACAAGCCTAAATATTTATCAAAAAACTCTTAAATATAAATCAAAAACATCAAATCACATTGACATACAACCCATATTATAGCATTAATTTTACACCAACAATCTCAGAGGAATTGTAACACCGCCAGCCCGTAGGGTCAGGAGCGTTACGTTTCCTTATGTCTTACTTAATTCCTGGGACGAAACGGACAGAATTTCCTCTAAAAACTGACCGTTTTCAGACTAAAAGTCTTACCATAATCCCCTGCAGATCAACGAAAGCGCATAACATTTAAAAGAAGCTCAACGGCCACACGCCGGAGTTCATAACTCGACGAGCCACCCGCTCAGAGTACACCAAACAGAATAATTTTTTAATACAGGAAAAGTAAAAGGTACAACTCAACGGTCTACACAACCAGAGCACTGGGGTTTACATCCCAAAACACAGCTAATTCTGAATAAAGACATCTAACTAGTCAGATGGTTGGCTCATACGGCCATACAGAGCGACTCATAATAATATGCATTATATGAGCTAGAAAACTTAGTTTACAACATTACAAACTAGGAATACGTTATATTACATCGTTAAATACATGAATCTACTTCTATATGGCACACATGACTCTTTTTCAAGTAGGGGTAGACTCCAGCTCCGCATAAGTGGCTTGACTATCACTTATTATAACAAAAGCTTGGGGAAAGAGTAATGGGGTGAGCAACCACACGCTCAGTGGGAATTGCCCTACTCCTTAAAACAAAAACAATTATAGACAATAATACTAATAATAGTCATATATCACGTATTTATACTTTACTATCATATTAGGCAATCATAGTCCCCAAGGAAAGATTACCCTCCTTAAAATTTCATTCTAACCCCTCAACTCGTTTCTAGGCCTTAAACGGCCAAACTTCCTTACTAACAAATATTTAGGCACATAATCAAACAAGCAGTAATGATTGAGTATAAAGCTTTCAAACATACTTTTGAAAACATAGTGACTCTCGATACATAACAAGAAGGGTTTGTAATCCATGCCAACTCCTTTAAAGCTTATAATTCTTTCTAAAAGTTCTCAAAACATCTAAATTGGTAAGAAAGACTTGGCAAGAACATACTTTCATAGAATATGCACATTGAAATGAATAACGCAACATCTGAAACTTCATTTGACTATACTAAGAAATCCTTTCATAAAAGATGAACTGAATGTGCACATTTGAAAGCTTCCTTTCTTTTCTCAAAAACACTTTACTCAGCCTCTTGAAGCCCGTATTCTTTAAAGGAAACTCCTTTTCTTACTTATTAGAAATTTACTCAGAGCATAAAAACATCTTATTGTGCTGACTAGGGAGGTCAACACCACCCTTAAGTGAGATTGTCATTCTTAATCTATGTTATCCCCGAGGTATATGTACTTAACTTCTTGGCCAAAATGTGTCTTAGTAGAGTAATTCTAACATT
>NCQT01123023.1:0-11432 GCA_002740465.1 Stenocereus thurberi
CAGCTCCGCCTATGACGGTGCCATCTTTTGTCTCTCCGGTGACCAAAAATCCATATTAAACATCATTGGTAGGCAATGATGCTCATGGTGGCTATCGGTTATTTTTCTGAGTGGCGAGGCTTATGGAGATAAGCAGCTCATGGTGGTCAAGTAGATGAATCGGAGAGTATTTTTAGACGGAACTCAAAAAGTTTGGTATAAGGAAAGGACCACATCACATCGTGGGAAGCTTGGGACTTCTGACGTGGTGATCGGCGCGACTAATAGAGAGATGAATAATGGTTCAGAAGCATCAAATTTGTTTAACCAACATCTAGATTTTGATTTGAGTTGGCTTAAATTTGTGGTCCGGGATCTTCTGTACAAAATGGCGTGGCCATGTCCCAGGTAAACTAGCATAGGCATTGATGACTTATCTCAATCTGAGGAATGGTGGTAGTTAGAAGGAGAGAGATACAAGGGGTAGGTGGGGTCCTTAAGTGATGTGGTTTGACCTCAGCCTTTGAATTATAGTCCAAGGGCTTAAAATTAAAACTTCTCATCTCTCACTAAAAATAACAAGTTCTCATTGGATGTTTTTCCTACACACGTACACACACACAAACACACATATACACACAATCCCACACACCCACACATGTGTTTGTTTCTATATATAAGTGTGAGTGTACGCATGCATGCATGTGTTTGGCTACAGATTTAGGACAAACTAATAGGTAGATATATGCCTTCATCAAAGGAGTTGGGTAAAGGCTAGGCCGAGTTGAGTGTGTGCATGTGCATGTGCATTTGCAGCCACCTATCTAGGGGGAACCTATTAGGTGAATACAATCATTGCGGGAGGGGATGCATAGGTTGTGCTTGCTAAACTCTAAAAACAAGTTTGATAATTGCATCATTACAACACAGCCTTTCAATTCACCGGGCTTATTATTGCAACCACTATGAATCCCTCCCTAGTCTTTTTCCTGAGAAGCAATACTCATGCTTATTAATCAATCTCACACGCATTACAGCATCATATCTACCATATTGCATATAATGATATAATCATTATGAGATCTTTTCAATTGAAATAATCAATTTTGAATCCATATAAAAAGAAAGATATAAGTTTTGTAATTTAATCCCCCTCCTTCTTGATTTGATTTTTTGCCATTACGGTGCCAAGGCACATATCTATGTTGCTTATAGATAAGGTTTTGTTATAACTTTGATTCCTTTTCAATTAAGGTGAGGGTGGGGGAGTAGAGGAACCTGTGTATTACTTGTAGATTACTTAAGGCATATCATGACTATTCTATGGTGCATTATTGGTAACTTTCCAACAATGAAGTTCATTAAGGGTGCTATGATGAAGGGGACATGGAATTTTTGTGAGCAATGTCTAGGAAATCATATGTCGTGCAAACAAATTTGTAAGTAAGAGGCAGTAGAGATGGCAAGATAATTGGGAACGAGATGAAATTTCATCTTTGGTTTGACCCCAGCAAAGCATTTCACTACAATGCAATCTTTTATGTAGAGTTTGGATGAAAGTAATGCAATCACTATATAATGGAATCAATCATGTGATGCAATTGTTAGTGTAATGAAATGGGATAATAATTGCAATATTTGGTTATAAAGTTTTACAAGTATAATGGAATGAATTTATCTACAAACAATACTTAATTTTACACGTGATGTGAAGTACTTGCAATTCAATTTGCATTTTTTTTTTGCCTATATTAATTATTTATAACTTTGTTGATAACTATCATCCAATATCTTATTATCATAATTACGATGTATTACATGAGACTTACTTCACTCTATTTCTTTTAGATTATAATAATGTAATATTGTTCAAGTTTACCAAGTAGAGATAGGATGATGATGATGATGATGATGACATGAGAGAGAGAAAGAGAGAGAGAAAGAGAGAGACATGATGTCTAGAACGTACCAAAATATAGTTACAATAATACCATCATAGTCTAGGTTAAACTTTATCTAATATAGAGAGAAGAGAGAGAGGTGAGTGCGGCCTCAAACCTTTAAAAAATGGTATCAAAGTAATAAGAGAGGGGAAGTATGAGAAACAATGGAGAGAAGAGATAGAGTTTCCAAACATAATAATTTATAGTTGGATAGACTTTTTGATTCAAAGGTATGCAATCATAATTGTTTAGAAAAATTCAAGAAACTATAATTGCATAGATTGAGGTAAATGTGATTACAATGCAATCTTGATTGCATTTCTTAAAGGTAACCAAATATGGTAATGAAATCACCATTATCATTTTGATTGCATTACCATTCCGATTACATAGAACAAAACAAGCCATTAGAGTCCAAAGAAAACCATGTAAGTAGATCTCATTGCCCTAACCAATCATATATACCTCTAAAATATTTACCCTCATGATGAAACCAGCAGCATCTGTGCATTAATTTTGACTTTAAGGGTTAGGATGGGTATCAGAAAGTTGGACAATAGATGATATTAAATTTGTTTATTTAATTCAGCTTATAGTTATCAATTCTGTCCGCTTCTCCTTTATCCCTTTCCCCCTTTTTTATGTATCTGTCCAAGCTGTTTTACCATCTTGGCACAATTTGGGCTAGGTAGAATTGTAGCTCTACCGTCCTAAAAATTTTTTCTAGTTCAGACAAGTTTTCAAAACAAAGGGTAAAATTTAGTTTCAATTTTGGTGGAAAGATTTTGGACTGTAATAGTATCCCGTGCCAAGAATTCTATTTTATGAAATAATGCTTAGCACAATTTTAATTGGGCACCATTATACTATCTATAGTTACCCAGTCAAATGGACCTTCACCTATCAATTTTGTAACTTGGTAATTTAATTATTTTGTGTGAACTATATATTTTTCATGTCACTTTTTTAATAGATATTTATGCCAATTTATTTTATAAACTACTTATTATCTAGTCAAATCTTGAATAATGACATTTAAACTTTTTCAATTAAACATCTAACATGCATAGAATGTATAGTATGTGTAAATGTTAAATATTATCATTTTTAAATCTGTATTAACAAGTTAATGAAGTAAGTCATAAAATGCAAAAAAAAGGGGTCCAATAACTTATCGCTTTCTACAGTAATATTATCCCTTTATATCATACAACTTTAATTTCCTATTTAAAAATATATTATTATACTATGCCTTCTAAACCGGGAATAATGGATCAAATTGAAGATTGGGGCGCGTTTAGAATTGGATCATGAGGGTCATTTGGTAGTGTTTTTACGACCCTAGTTCTACCCAACCCTCATGTGTATCAACATACTCCCGAGCCGACCCTCATCCTGACCATTCGAGTATCCTTGGTTTATTGGGTGACCCTTAACCTTCAAAAACTTACTTGATTTGACGATTTCATTTTACAATTCTGCCATTTTTCCACCTGAATTTTTGCACTTGTCACTGCTGAGGTTTTTGACAATGTCATCGACCCTGGCATTTTTAACTTAATTTTTTCCACCCATAGCCATTGATGATGTTTTAAGGTAAGACCAATTCTGGTGAGATGATGATGTGGCAAAGAAAGCAGCGTCTAAGGAACCTTAAATTCTCATAACTACCCCTCATTTAGTGGCTGCCCATTTTTACTTTGAAAATAGCTTGAATAAATAAAATGAAAACCATGAATTAAAAAAACAAAAACCATAAACCATGCCCTTTTGAATTTTTTTCACTCCAATTATCATGTTTTCTTTCTAGACTTCTCTATCATTACCCTAACTGAAGTTTCTATCACAACCAATAGAAAGTTAATTTCAATTTTTTTAAGGCATCATTAATCAATTGATCTTATTCGTCATTGCGGTTGTTAGATGTTTCGCATAGTTTTTATTTTCTAGGTAAGGGAGCATTATGAGAGATGTGAGCGTTAAAGGGGAATTAATCCTCCATATTTTAACGCGCCTAAAAAAGTGGCAAAAATTAAGCAAAAAATGTCAGGGTTAATTAAACTAATGCCAAAAACTTCATAGGTGGTAACTGCAAAAATGCCCATTCCTACCGCCTTTCAACCTCTAATTCTACTAGATACATTAGCAAATTTAATAAATCCTCATGCATCCCGATTGAAAAATCTTTGCAAATGATCTAGAAAATCAAGAACCCTACTCAAGTTGAAAATGGTTGCTCATGAGTTATAGAGAATCAATTTGACTCATTAACAAATGAAGAGTACATAAAACAACCACAACAAATGTATCAAAAAAAGAACAATTCAAGAAACGTTAATTCAATTTTGATGATGAGACAAAACCCCCAATTCAAAAAATTTTGCAATGAAGTTTCCCTAAATTATCGATATCTTTAGTCCAAAAAAATGTCTGATTCGAAATATCAAACTGGTGCCTATTTCCAGGATCAAGTTAAAGATTAAGCAACTTAGAATAAATCATCCAAGCATTTTATTGAAGGCGAGTGGATCGTATTAAAGGGTTTAAACCTATATCTAATCCCACCACGCATTATAGTTTAGCGCTCTCAATTTAAAGGTTGGGCTAGATTGGAGGCCAAAAACAAAAAAAAAAAAAAAAAAAAAAAAAAAAGAGAGACTCACCCTTATTTGTGCGGGCTAGATTGGTGTTTTGTAGGTTGGGTTAGAGTGGGTCAAGCAAGTCTCTAACCCTCTGTGACCTGGTATATTAAAGAATAGAACAAGGCCTCAACTTATTTTTTTCTCTGCAAATACTTAATATACTAGATACTTTTTGAATGAAATCATGACCATTACTGAAGATCACTATCATTTTCTTTTGGATGTGACTAATATTGTGACGTTTATGTAGATTTTTAGTATATGATGTGCCCATTAGAAGGCACCCAAGAAAAACTGATGCAACCATCCCCTGAAGGCCAATATGGGTGTATGGATAAATTTGGGATGCCTCATCTTGGGCAACTTAGGATGGAAAATACAAAGCCAATTACAGGCACCAAACATTTATGGCACAATACAACAATTTCAAAGCTACTAGTTGTTCCGCCTACACTCCGCTTTCATGTCATTTGGTTTCGATCTCACCCTACTTAGGCCCTATTTGGTGAGGGAAACTAGAATGGAATGGAATCAGAATTTGACTCCTGGGGGGTTGGGTATGGAACTTAAATCCTGAACCCAGTTGTTTGGTGAAAATTGGAATGAAATCAGGTCCCAGTTCTTGCTGTTTGGTAAGCAGTTTTGGAATGGAATCAACTCTGTTTTTATTTTAGAAATATTATATGCAAATATGAATATTATTTAACTTTTCTTATTTTGTTTTGTTAAAAATAAAGCTCTAAGAAGTTCTAAGAAATATTATATGTAATTTTTTAAAAATAATTATTTTGTACTTTTTTCCTCTTTTTTTCTTTATCAACATGTACATAAACTTGAAAAAAGCACAATCTAATAAACCAATAAACATTACACATCAACCAAGAACATACTTAACATTGAAAACAAATATTAGCACACAAGTTCCATGTTCACCTTCTACTACTCACATAAAAAGATGACATCTAAAGCTATTTAAAAAAAAAAACATAGAAAAAAATGTACAAACTAGGTTTATGTTTACCTTGCACTTACAATCATCACAAAATTACAAAGTGACATCCAAATCTGCCATCTAATAACAACGTAAACATAATCTAAAGTAGAAAATTCAGGTTAACTCTAGTTAAATGGAGGCAAGTCTGGATGAATAAGATTAAGGATGAAATCTTTCTTCCACTCATCATCTAGACATTCATAGAAGATGGTCAAGCTATTCTCATCGAAAACCAACTTCTTCGTTGCCATCATTGCTTCAACTCTGGTGAGCCCAGGAATTTTCATCACTTCATTGAACAAACCTTTCTTTTTTTTCATCTAGCTCCTTTTGTTTTTGATCAAGATGTAATTCACATGCCATGATAACTTGCTCATGTTGTTGAGTAGTAGTGAAAGCACTTGTAATTGTTTCAAGATGAGAATTCATACCACTCATAAAACCAGATATGTTAGAAGACACATTAGTGAAAGTAGAAGTTAGGTCTATAACCTCTGACATTCTCTTTTTTCCCTTGCCCATTGAAGTTTTCTCCTTTCTTGCTCTTTTTGAAAGTTGTGCGGATGGTTGAGCTGATTGAACTGACTCATCTTCCTCCTCGTCTTCATCTTCTCCATCCTTGTCAAGATCAATGCCCTCATTATCATCATGCAAGTTATCAATAGCTTCAACATAATCCTCACAACTAGCTCCAATAGCTCTATCAGCATCAAAAATTTTCCTTAACTCATCAAGAAAGGGAAAAGGGACACCCCAAAGTCCTTTTGCATGTTTATGATTCTGCAATATGAAATAACATTTTAAAAATAACAACATATTAAAGATAACAATAAATGTAAAGTTGAAAATTATTAGCAAGTATACCTTACAAAAATCATCATAAGATTGTCTTTCACACTTGATCATTTTGGTAGTGTCACCCCAAGTGAATCCAGATGTGCGAAACATCTCCATCAACACATTATACTTGTCTGTAAACCATTTGGTCTTTGAATCAATATAAGGGTACCACTTCCAAGACACTTTGCAGTCATCATTTCCTCTACCTTTACCAAACACCCACCTTTGAAATTCCCCTCTGCCTTCCATTGAGGATCGGTGCTCAACTCTAATAAGCCATGGACAAGAGCCCACTCTTCTTCCTTAGTCCAAAATCACTTGTTTCTTCCTTTTCCAATTTGAGAAATTTGACTTACATCCATTCTACTACCATCTTTGAGAATTTGGACTTTGTTCCATCCTATATCATATTAAATCACATATAAAAGACATAAAATAAATACACCATTATTGAAACAAATGCACAATAGTTGAAACAAATGCACAATAGTTGAAACAAGTACACTACAGTTTAAAACATCATACATCATAGTTTAGAACATCATACATCATAACGCCATAAGTTCAACACAAGTAGTTATAATACATTATCTATTCCTATGTGGCCTAACTCGCCAATTATTAAACAAAGTTTGGGCTAATGAACTCCGAAAAGTCGTCCAAGCATCAGATGTTTCAATGTGAGTAATATACTCAACTTCATCATCAGTGTCATCATCATCATCACTAACTTCTTCCTCATCTTCATCCTCAAACACCTTATCATCCGTTAGCATATATTTTCGACGCAAGTTATGTAATAGAGCACACGCTAAAACTATAAGACCATGAGTACGTATAGGAAAGTACGAAGGGGATCTAAGAATACTCCATCTTCCTTTTAATATTCCAAAGCATCACTCTATTACATTTCTAGCTTTAGAATGTTTCATATTGAAGTACTCTTCTGCACTTACAGATTATCGATCTCCCCAGTCTTTCAAGTGATATCGATTACCTCTATATGGTGCCAGGAATCCCTCACAATTAGTATATCTAGCATCTATCAAATAATATGTACCTTGACAAGTACGAGAAAAAAAGAGTTACTTGTTATCGTGAGAATATTCTTAATTGTTACCTTGAGGAACTTTTAAACCATTAGGCCTAGAAGGTGCATCTCGAAGAACACAACCATCATGTGCAGATCCTTCCCAACCCGGCAACACATAGGTGAATTCCATATTAGGTGTCCATGCACCTAACACATTCATAGCAAGAATGCCTTTCCTAGTCCGATACCTTGGTCTATCCTCAACTAGTACGTGAGCATTAATGTATGTACCATCTAATGCACCTATGCAATTCTATAAGACAACAAAGATAAAGAACTTTTTAGACACATATGGCATATTTAGGTTTATTAGGAATTAAACATATAAGTTGCATTACCTTAAAACATTTCCATCTACTATCTTCACAAGCTTCTGATATAGGCGTAGGCTTCTTAAGCAAGTGCATATGTAACTTCAAAACTGCTAGAAGANNNTGATGGAAGTTTATACTCACAGTTTCTCCATTTCGATAAAAATAACTTCCTACTATCCTATTTTTGAACTGATGAGCCAATGTATACAAAAACGTTGCAACAATCTCTTCCAATGACATATATCTAGTACCAGTTTAGCCCCCAATATCCCTAACCATTTCACATAAGATATTGAAAGTACGCCTATTCATGCAAAGCTCGTTCTTACAAGTAGCGCTGCTATCTCTAATTAACTTATTCAAGTTCACTAATCTAGGATGCTTCTTTTCTCTATAGAACAACTTCACTCTTTGCGTTTCATGAATAACAATAGCCATCATCAACCACATCAATACAATCAAAAGTACAGGGTTTATAACAAGCATAATTGTGACGATCAATTGCATTTGCATTTTCTTCCTCTTTCTCACAAGCAATAATTGACAAGATGGAGCCATATTTTGTTGAAATCATTTTGACAATTCATTACTAAATTAATGATTACTATTACATACCATAAAATAGCATGTGAAATCACAAAGTGTAAACATTAAACTTTTCCAAATGATTTCAAACCACCATAAAATTTATATCAACCCCCACTATAATCAATAAGAGGATTCACATTAAGGTAAATTCAAATTCGAAGACATAAAAAGTTACAACCAATAGCAATAGCCTATGGAGTGCTACCAAAAATGGAGTAGATCAACCATACCCTCCCCTCAGCCCCCAAAAAAAAAAGAAAGAGAGAGAGATACATGTTCTTGGTATAGTTTTATAAACCAATCATAAAGAAGTCTGTAACAAGAATAGAATTGATGAGCTAGATTGCCTTCAAAATTTGATACTAGCCTTAGTTCCACAATGACCAACCAAACAATCGATCAATCAATTCAAGGCACTAAAGAATATTGATCACCCCTTTTTGCTAACATCAAAAAAGCAACCACAAAGCCACAGGAAAGACAAAGGCAGGAAAAATAGCAACAACAAATCTAAAGCATGTTTAAATCCAATGAAGAAACAATTTCAAGCTTGAATTATTGAGCTCATTATCAAACAAAAAAGAAAGTTTTTGAACACATAAAAACGTAACAAATGATGATAAGTCTTGCATGATCAAATCCAGCGAATAATACAAAACATAGATAGCATAATTTGAAGAATCGAACCAGAGAAACAATCGTTATGAATAAAAATTAGGGCCGATTACAACAATTAAGGCCGACATTACTCAACAATGCTCCAAAACCCAAAGAAGAACCCTCACTACAAATCAAAATCAGCACCTATGTTCATCCAAATTTCCGGTAATCACGACCACGAACAATGAAAATTCAACATAATTTGAGGCATAACATTCCTCAGCATAGCTTACTTTCACTAGTTTTTTAGCAAAATTTGGGGCACTTCACACCAAAAATCATCCAACATAAACTCAAAAACATGAATTGCCACCCTGAGAAGCAGCCATGATGCATCATAAAAAATAAAAAAAATTGAGAAGCTAATTTGAGATCCATAATCATAAATGGAAGCCCATGGACACTAATTAACACATCTGAAACAATAATCAATGAGTAGTTCATGAATCGAAACCAAAAATTAAAAAAAAAATCACAGAGGTGAGGGTCGAACCTGCTGTAACGGCGGCGAGGAGGAGGCGTCTTCGATGGCCGGCGGCAGAAGGTCAGGCTTGATGACGATAGGGTGGCGGAGGGCAGTGGCCGCAGTGGTGGTGGAGCAGCGTTTGTCGTGTGGTGCTGAGATGTGGACAAAAATCAAAAGGACAGATTGAGGAGGCGGCAAACGACGGTAAGCGGTGGCAGAGGGGCGCCAACCAACGGTGAGCGGTGGCGGAGGGCGCCGGTCGATGGTCTGTGGTGGCACAGCAGCAGGCAGCAATGTCTAGGGTTTGTGTGGAGATGAAGAGGAACGAAAGTGGAGAATGAACGAGAATGGAGAACAGATGCTGCTGGCAATTAAATCTTCTTTTTTTTAAAAAAAAACTGATCCCAGGGGGTTGGGAACTTGAAACCTCTCATAAATGGGGGGGTTCAGGTTCTTGAGGATTGGAGGAGAACTTGAAATCTGGGCGTATCAAGTTCCTTTCCTTTAAAACATTCATCAAACAATAAGGAAAAGAACTTGAACCCTCAGGTTTTAAGTTTCATTCCAGTTTTCCTCACCAAACAGGGCCTTATTAGGTGGCCTAAGACTTTCAACAATTTTGGGCCATAGGATAGGTTCAAAGACGTTACATGATTTTTATATTTATTGCTCAGATTCAAAAGAGATCATTCACTCAGCCTAGAATGTTGGTTATGGGCTTAGCTAAGTTCCATAGTGAATGTATGGTCAATTCATTAATAAAACTTGTGTTCTCCTTTTTGTCAAAAATATCAATTAAATAAGCAAATGATTGTTTCAGTCTCTCTTTGTGAGTTAAAATATTTTTCACTTTCCATGAGTTGTAATTTAGGATTTGAATACTAGAGTTTTTCAGTCCAAAAAAGTTTTTTGTTCTTTTTTTTTTGCATCAGAAACCCCTCAAAAAAGGGTTATCTGAATAGTTTGTATTGGTTCGATATCTCTATTATGTGCATACTAGGTAAAGGATAACTAGGATAATTTGTATTAATTAATTTGCTTTTGTTATTCACTTTGTGTGAATATTGATATTTTATCGTCTTATAAATATTGTTATAATTTTTTAACAAATATTAATTTTGTCTATTCTTTTGAAACTCCAATCTAGCGCAATGACCATTTCATGCGACGATTTCTGCTGCAAAATCATTGAAAATAATGACAAATCCAAAAACAATTGATGTCAATTTCAGGCACAGTGAACCTTGATTAAAAAAAAAATTCTTTTTATTGGCCTCTTATCCCCACACTCCGTCCATTGACAACCCTTTGTCTTGATAAATATTCCCTTTTCGATTGGGTTCACCATGCACAAAATTTAAATCAAATATTTTAAATTTTTTATTATTTTCAAGGGCTTTGTCCTTGAAATCTTCACATGAAAATGGTGAGTGGAGTTTACACAAGACAGAGAATAATAATATTTTTCAAAAAAATTATCACAATATTATTAGAAGCTAAAATCCCAATATTCAAGACCAATATAATAACAAACGATAATAATTAATACTAAGTATCGGAATTATGCTATGACTAGTAGGCACACAATAGATTAACCACTATCGATTTTCCTTCTATATCTAAAACAACGATAAACATAAGCCTAAAGGTATTTTATTTTGTTCCAAATGTGAACTAATTTGTCCTAAATGACTTTAAAAAAATTTTGTGCTATATGTAGTAGTAATAATGTCTTAACAAATGTGATTAATCAATAATAAGAAAAATCTAACCCAGTCAAAAATTTACCCACTTCAAACTCAATCAAAGTGTAGTGGTGAAGTTAGGGTTTACTTTAAGCATGTCAAATTAACTTAATAGTTCTAAACATTAATTTATTATGACTAAGATGATATTTTATTTTTAAAATTCAT
>NCQT01123107.1:3758-14616 GCA_002740465.1 Stenocereus thurberi
GGTTTGCCATACGCCGTCGGCAGACAATAGCTTAGTTGAGATTGAAAGCAAAGCAAGCAATGAATTACGAGGAAAAGTTGCTCAATTGACTTCCACAGTGAAAGCAAAAGAAGAAGGGAGAGAGAGAATTCCAACCGCTTCAACAATGGCGTCGTAGTAGCGGCGATCATCTTCGGCAAAAATACGAAGAGCACAAACCCTCATGCCTTCGTCAACAACCCGACAATCCGAAGCCTCCAACTGCCTGCTGAGCGGGCGGAACCTTTTCCGGAGAGCCGCAATCTCCTCGGCAGTGGTCAAATCGCCGGTGTGGAATTCCTCATCGGGGTCAGCGGGAAATTCCCTGTACTTTACGACCAATGTCTCCCCTTGAAGAACCAAGTTCACGCTGTACCAAGCGTCGTCGGCGGCGGCATTCCGAAACTCCAACGGCGGACCCACCGGCGGGGTCTCTCCGGCTGCGGCGTTTTTCATGGGAGCTGGAGTTCTTCGCTTCTTGGTTCCCATTGCTCGTACCCTTCCAGCGAGAGAAACCTGAGCGGGAATGTGGAGTTTGACGGTTGTGACTAGGATTAAGCAGCGGGGTTAGGTTTCATTGGCGATGATCCTAGCAGCAGTTTAGGGGCTGTTTCATAAGCTGAAACAGATTAAATCCTCATGCATCAAGTTTCACTCTTTTGTATTTAATAGATATTTAAAAATGATACAGTTTAAGGTTCGCTGAGGAGATCCTAGGGGTTTTCAGGAGAGGTGGTAATAGAATGAAGGGAGCATGGCGATGGAACGAGGGGGCCATGCAACGAGGGGGTCAAGGCAAAAGTCAAGGAGAAAAAGGACGCTTACCTTGCTTTTCTGAACACTAGAACGGACGAAGAGAAAGAGTTCAATAGGAGTAGATACAAGGCAGCCAAAAAGGTAGCCAAGAAAGCAGTTGCGGTTGCTAAGTGCGGGGCCTATGATAGGCTATATCAAAAGTTGGAAACCAAGGAAGGTGAGAAGGAATTCTTTAAATTGGCCCGGGCTAGAGAAAGGAGTACTAGAGACTTGGGTGTCATGAAGTGTATCAAAGATGAAAATGGTAAGGTACTATCGGAGGATGCGGAAATCAAGGGCGGATGGCAAAGGTACTTTTTCCGACTCCTCAATGGGGAAGCGAGCGAAGACACTCGAAGTACGGGTAGTGAAAGGAGCGAGATGGGTCTCAACCTTAGCCGGGGTGAACCGATCAGCAGGGAAGAGACTAAAGAGGCCTTGAAGAGGATGCCCAATGGGAAGGCAGAAGGACCAGACCGAATTTCGATGGAAGTGTGGAAGCACTTGGGGGAGAAGGGTCCGGAGTGACTGACAGAGCTTTTTAATGTCATTCTTAGGGCTTCTAGGATGCCTAGAGCATGGCGGTTTAGTACAGTCATTCCATTGTATAAGAACAAATGGGATATTCAAGACTGTAACAATTATAGGGGTATAAAGTTACTCAGTCACACAATGAAGTTATGGGAGAAGGTGATTGAGCGAAGGTTGCGGAAGAATATCTCGATCTCAGAGAACCAATTTGGTTTTATGCCTGGCAGATCGACCACTAAGGCGATCTACCCCCTTAGAAGGCTTATGGAATTGTACAGAGATAGAAAAGTGGATCTTCATTTGGTGTTCATCGACCTAGAGAAAGCCTACGATAGAGTCCCTCGCGACCAAGTTTGGAGTTGCTTGGAACAGAAAGGAATGCTTCATGCGTATATTCGAGTTATTAAGGATATGTACGAGGAAGGTCTGACGAGAGTTAGGACGCCAGGAGGGCCTACCGACGACTTTTACGTTGGTATGGGCCTGCATCAAGGGTCCGCTTTAAGCCCTTTCCTGTTCACTATAGTGATGGATGAGCTTACCAAAGGGATTCAGGATGAGTTACCTTGGTGTATATTATTTGCGGATGACATTGTTCTTATTGATGAGAACAGAGAGGGCGTTAATAGCAAGTTAGAGCATTGGAGGTACACACCGGAGTCTAGAGGTTTTAGAGTGAGTAGATCTAAAATTGAATACCTCCATTGCTACTTTAGCAGGAGGGAAGGTGTGGGAGGAGATATCACCATTGACGGGGCGCCGATACAGAAGGTCGAGAAGTTTAGACACTTCGGATCGATCTTTCAGTAGAATAGTGAGATTGACGAAGATATTAACCAGCGCATTAAAGTCGGTTGGCTAAAATGGAAGCATGCTACGGGGCTGCTGTGTGATAAGAGGATGCCTGTAGGTTTAAAAGGCAAAGTTTATCGTACGGTAGTGAGATCCGCTATCATGTATGGTTCGGAGTGCTGGGCGTTAAAGAAGACTCAGATTCAAAGGTTGTTGGTCGTAGAGATGAGGATGATCAGATGGATTTGTGGGTATACGAGATTGGATAGAATTAGGAATGAAGTGATAAGGGACCGAGTCAAAGTGGTATCCATCGAAGACAAGATGAGGGAATCAAGACTAAGATGGTTTGGTCATGTGAAAAGAAGGAGTGTGGACGCACCAGTAAGGAGATGTGAAACTATTAACATCCCCGTCGGTTTTAGAGGGAGAGGTCGACCAAAGAAGAGTTTGGATGAGGTGATTAAAGGGGACCTGAAAGTCGTAGGTTTGAGAGAGGACATGGCTGAGGATAGAAGACTCTGGCGAGATAGGATTAAGGTTGTTGATCGAGGAGCATTGTCGGCATAGTGCCTTTCGGTTGGTGTAGAGTAGGTTTTGTTTCGATTTTGCGTTTGTTGTGTTGTTTGCAGGTAGTATGTACTGCTGGCGAGGTCATTGTATGTCTATCGTTGCTAAGGTATGGTACCTCCCCCCTTTACTTTTCTTTACCAGCAATTTTCTCTCTCTAACCTTGCTTTTACAAATGTCTACAAATGCTTTCACAAAATTCTTATTTGGTGGGTCACGTGAAATCAGCCTCTGTATCGGCAGAGATGTCGGCTGAGGTAAGGCTGCTTACATCTGGATCTCCCCAGACCCTGCGGAAGCAGGACCCACACTGGGAGTAGTAGTTGTTGTTGTTGTTAAAAATGATACAGTTTGATATAAGAAGATATTAAGATTCCATTCGATCCATAAAAATTTAGTGGAAAGAAAAGTTAAAGGAAAAAAAATGTGAAGAAAAAAATTAGGGAGATAGTGAGTTTTCTTCTCTTGCTTGGATTGAAGAAAAAATACAAGAATTTAAATGAGAATTTCGAATATTTTACTTTATTCATATTGATATCATCTAAGTAATGCGAGGTTGGAGGAGGTCGAGAATTCTTTTGGGAACTTTTCCCAAACTTTGGTCACAATTTTATAAGGAAAAATTTATTACTTGTTTCTAACAATTTTTTCATCTAGTCTTGCTCAATATTTTTCTCTTTATGATTTTCGCTAAACCAAGTATAAGAAAAAAGTTAGTTTTTATTTTTTTTCTTTCCATCAGATTTTCCAAGGTCCAAATGGAGCCTAAGGGTCTATTCGTTTTCAACATTTTGGATGAGTTGTAAAGTAGTTTGGAGTAGGTCTGACTAACATTTAGCAGGTTAGAAGAAGATTGGAACATCTTGAACCCGTTTTTTAGCGATTCTTTGAATGTTATAATTATCGATGATTATTATGCGTAATATTTATGTTTTTATAACATTAGTTCATAATTGATTCATGAAAATAATGCTATGGAAGAGCTGAATGATATTGTAATACATTAGTAAACATTATAACCTGCATATTCATGGCCTGCATCCCTAGCCTCATGTACGATAAATTTGAGTGTAAAACAGAAGCCGCAAACGTACAACTTTTGCCGTAGTACTTGAGGGTCATGCCCTCGAGGACGAGGTAGAAATTAAGGTCACTTACCATGAAATTGAACTAACATAGCATCATTCTCAATTGAGTCAAATCAAAAGCAACTAAAACTATAGGCTGTAAATCAATATAATTCTAAAGTTTCCCTACCATTGCCTAACATTCAATAAAATTAACTCTAATCAAAGGAACATCTCTCCATCACTTAACACATCCTAAATAAGAGTTTCAACACAAATTAACAAGCCACAGTATCAAATAGAAAAAGGGCAGAACAGAAGGCTTAAACAAAACGAAAAGAACAAAATGAAGCAACATTCCACAAGAACCAAGCAGCATGAATGAAACCAGAGCAACATGAACCAGAGCAAATAGAACAACATGAATCAGAGCAAACATTTCATTCAAGAACAAATATCGACAATAGGGGAGAGGGATTCGGATGTTTTCAATAGCATTTCAAACAAGAACATTAAAAAAGATGCATAACAGAAACCAAACCCACAGTTTGCAACCATGGAGGAGATGGAGTTGAGCTCCATTAATGGTCGAGAATACTAGCTTGAAGCAGGACAGCCTAGCTAGCAACATCAACCCAGAATTTTCACCAAAAATCGTGGGATTTTAAAGTCAAAATCAAGCCCTCAACTTACAACTACTAAGATTGAAGCTGATTACAACAACTCCCAATTAAAAATTGAATCTAGAAATTGAAAATAGACAGAGAAATTCGAACAACAAAAACTTAAAACCTTAAAATTGATAATCTAAACTAAGCTAAACACTTTGAATCTAAACCCTAAATTGAACCTGAAAAAAGTAGAAAAAAAAAAAACCTCCATTCCCCAGCCTTCACGTTGTAGCATTCAATTTATACCCCTTCATCTTGGCTCTTGAATTTATAGATGGCGTCAACAGTCACGATGGGATGATGATGCTGCTGCGCTGGGGATGTGAGGAGAATTGATGGTGCTTGAGGCTGACGGCGATCCTGATGGTGCCGAAGAGAGAGAGAGGGAGATGAGGAAGATGAAGAATGGGGAATGAGGGGTGTCTGGTTTTCGGGGGCACGGTTACCCGAGAGGATAGAGAAGGAGAAATGAGGGGCGGCAACGGGTCACGTGCACGGCACGTGTGGGCTTGGTTTTTTTTTAATTTGCAATTTAATTTCCTTTTTTTCTAATGGGTTATAAAAGCAACGGGCTAAGGATTTTTAGGTTGAGTTTAAGTAATCTAGCCCATTGCTTTATTTCCGGCCTTTTTTATCATTTTTTCGCATTTTTATCATAATTATTCAAAACCTACAAAACAAAATAAAATCAAATAAAAACCTAAAAATAATTATTATAACGAGCATAAATCGAGTATAAAAGTATCGTAAAAATAACACATTTTTGGTACGAATAAATACCCATACACCAAGATTTTACTCGTCCTCAAGTAAAACTAACTAAAAGAAAATGAAGAATAAGAAAAGGAAAGTCCTAAATTTACTGTCGTAGGAATCACGGTTGCATTTAGCATATGCAACAAGCCCTTTAAACTCCTCGGTCTCCCAAGTGGACGGGTGACGTCTCGTGAGGGTTTTCAAGTGAACTACTCACAAAGATTATTTCAATAATAAAAGAAAATCTTTTTGGTTTTTTCTCAAAGCTAATATGTACAAAATTAGGAAAAGATATGCACACGTTTTAATAAACTAAATTGCCTATGTAACCAAGTTATTAACCTGCATATGTGCAGAATGTACTTCAAAGTCCTCTACCCCATAAATAACATCAGAGCACTAATTTTTCACACCATTGTACATCAAGATTTTGAATCCATCCTAGTGCTCGTATGCAAGTGTGTCATTATCCCAAGGCTTAGATTTACCAGAATTAGACTCAATTCCACTTAACCGACATAACTACATTTATTAATATATTAACATTGGAAGCAAGCTTTCCCAATAGTAATATTGCCTCAAAGGATAGCACCCAGTAGCACGTGCCTCAAAAGGTAACACCCACTAGCCTTCAAAAATATACTTGTCATTCTAAATTTTCTTTCTTCTCTATTTCTTTTTCTCTTCTTTATTCATAATATCCTTTTTTCTTCTTTTTTTTGTTTTCAGAGTAATCGTGTCACAAGCAAGTGAGAGAATTATTCATGGAAACCTAAGACCTAAAGATAATGACGAAAGAATAAATAAGGATTGGATTACACAATCTATAATGAACCATTGGAGTTAGAATTAGGACTTAGAATGTCACACTAAGGTTAGAGACTTTTCATACACATCCTACTTATATACAAGATAATAACCAAAGCACAGGGGATTTAAGCTAATCAAAAATAGTACAAACGTCTCCAAAAACAAAAAAAAAATCTTCAAAATTTTTCAAAAACAGGCACTTCACCCCCACATCAAAACCTCGCAATGTCCTTATTGTGGGAACTAAGGCACTACAAAGCAATCACATCAGTTATACAACTGCAAAACCAACACAAAATCATATATATACAAACTAAGAGACAATGAAAATCAAAAACGAAACTAAAAACAAACACAAAATCACCAAAATCAAAATCTCAAAAATAAAAAGCAAAAACAAAACTAAATCTAAAACAAACCAAACTACTAAATGACTAAAATCAAAATCAAAACAAAACAAAATAAAACCCAAACACAAAAATCAAAAAGCAAAATAACTAAATAAAGAAAAACAAAAACCAAAGCCTAAAAGAAAACAAAACCAATCAAGACCAAAACAAACATAATCACCCAAAATAAAAACCAAACCAAACCAAAGACTTAGTAAACACCAACCTAAATAAAAAGAAAAGCTAAATAAAAAAAAAACAAAAAAACACTAAAACACCAAAAAGGACAAACAAAAACAAAACCAAAGGAAAACCAAAACTCACTAAACTAAAGAAACAAGACACCAAACCAAGGAACAAAACACAAATTAAAGAAAACCAAACAATGAAACCAAAATATACACAAGGACAATCTTAGATATTCACAACTATTAAGTATTCACAAGATAAGAACACAACCAAGGGTGATCATAGCTTACACGGCTCAACAAATCCCAAATTGCTCCTCAAGATCGATCACTCATCACAATTCACAGTCTTAATTATCCACAACTAAGGATGAAAAGAATGAAAAGAAAAGAAAAGAAAAGAAGAAGAACGGTAGAACGATCATGCCAGGTCAGGTGCAAAAGTACACCTAAGCTATACCTTTGGAAATCGGCTTAGTTAGAGGTCTATGGAGCATCAACCACTCCATATTAAGATGAAAAGTACAACACAAATTAAAACTCGTTAAAGCACGTAACAGCTTATTAGATAAAGAAGCCCAACTCTCAATCACATAAAAATAGTAAAAAGCAGTGAGTTGGAGCAAGAAAGAGTACATCCATCTAGCCAACAAAGCACAAGTAAGGGCCCATTCCAACTAATCAAATAGTTGGGTCTAATCAGAAAGAGAATGAACATACTCAGAATGAGCCAGTATTGAGGTGATTGGCCTAGAAACTATATCATCATGAACGGGCAGTCTAGGTAAATGGAGGGTGTAAATTTCACAAGTCTGTTAAGTCCAATACGTGTATGAGTCTGGTCTAAAGCAAAATTCTTAGTGGTAATGATATTAGACTCAACAAATTCAGACTTGCAATATTCAAAAGGAGGTCAGTTTGAATGGGATCAAAAAAGAAAGACTCATAATCAGCACAAAAACCATCATCAGAACTTCCATGGATATCAAACTCACAAGAAAAAGATTCATACTCCACATACAGAGTATTATCATCTAATTTGAATAGAAGGTCAGGAATGATGGGATCAAAAGAGAATGATTTATATTTAACATGAAAACCCACATCCACACCTTTAGTAACATCAAACACACATGAAAAAGATTCATATTCTGCAAAACGAATATCATTATCAAAGTGGGTTCAGTTATCTCATCACATAACTCCTGTAAAATAGATTCTTGTGACTCATCTAAATCACGAGGCTCCACCTCAAGTGTAATGCTTATATCTAACTCACTAATAGTATCAGATTGTTCACCCACTTCAAACTCACAAAAGTTGTTCAAAGTGGTGGGTGGTTGGCAGAAACTAGGACATCATCAGTGATGCCCTTAGGTGAGCTAGTGCGGGGTGCAAGGTCAGGTGAAAGAGACATAGGGAGGTCACTCTCTTGATCTAAACTAGGCAAAGACATGTCTTCATTCAAGTCAGGCCTAGTAGAATAAGAGGGTTCAAAATCATCATAGAGACTAATGTTAGGTTTAGGAGATCCTAAATTAGAATCAAGCTCACTATAAGTCTCCCTGTTTTGATTAAGTCATTGAGAACATGTAGCAATTTTCGCTTTCATGATCTCTATTATTTGATCAGTTATTTCATTGATCTTCTTTTCAAAACTTGCACACGTGCATCAACATAAGCATGAAAAGGACAAGTATGAGCATCATAATAAGGAGATTCACAATAATCGCACGAAATAGGAGGCATGTTATAGCAAGATGGGTAATCTGAATCTGTAAAGTCGTCCGAAAGGTAAGAATTAGACTACAAAATCATATTCTCCATGAGTTAGACATCTAAAAGTCTTGTTAGCTTTTTCAAATGCATAGGTTTCCTAAGCTAGTTTTTCAAAGAAATCCCAAACTTCATTTTGAGTTTTCGATAATAATTCTATTAAACCTCCAGATAAATTGATTCAACATATCACCTCGACTCAACATTTAGACCCACAGTAATGACCTCACAAATTTTTCATTTTTCAAACTTGTGATTCAGTTGAGCATGATAATCATTAAGCCTTAAAAGATAACTCCAAAAAGGTTCATGCTCATTTTGCGGGAAATGGAAAACTGGCACTTGAAGTTTTTAAGGTTTTTAAAGTTTTTCAATTTTTAGGGGTTTTCAGGTTTTTTTAGATTTTTATGGGTTTTTGGAATTTTCAAGAAATGAGCTAAATAAATCACAACTAATAATGAATAAACAAAGTAAGTCAAAGCATAAGCAACTAACAAGAATGAAACTAAGGAAAAAGAAAAAGTGCGCAAGCTTGCCAATTTGTTTTTGGAGTTTTTTAAAAAAGTCTTCAATTTTTTTGTGGTTTTCAAGTTTTTCAATTTTTTTCCCAATTTTAGGCTTTTCTAATTTTTAGTGATTTTCAAGTTTTTCTTTTTTTTTTGGATTTTAGGCTTTTCTAATTTTTTTGGATTTTTGGAAAAATTCAAGAAATGAATTAAACTAAGTCATAATCGATAATGAAATAAAGTAAGGTAGAACATATGCAACTAAAAAAAAAAGTAGCTACGAAAATGAAAATATAATCTAATCTCATGCCGTCATCCCCGGCAACGGTGCCAAAAACTTATACGACAAACTGAGTATGAAACAGAAGCCGCAAGCGTATAGCTTTCACTGTAGTACTTGAGGGTCGTGTCCTCGAGGATGAGGTAGAAATTAAGGTCACTTAACACAAAATTGAACTAACATAGCATCATTCTCAATTGAGTTAAATCAAAAACAACTAAAACTATAGCTTGTAAACCCATCTAGTTCTAAACTTTCCCTACCATTGCCTAACATTCAATAAAATTAACTCTGATCAAAGGAGTATCTCTCCATCACTTAACACATCCTAAATGAGAGCTTCAACACAAATTAACAAGCCACAAAATCAAATAGAAAAAGGACAGAACAGAAGGCTTAAACAAAACGAGAAGAACAAAATGAAGCAACATTCCACAAGATCAAAGCAGCACGAACGAAATCAGAGCAACATGAACCAGAGCAAATAGAACAACATGAATCAGAGCAAACATTTCATTCAAGAACAAATATCGACAATAGGGGAGAGGGATTCGAATGTTTCCAACAGCATTTCAAACAAGAAAATTAAAAGAGAAGCATAACAGAAACCAAACCCAAAGTTTGCAACCATGCAAGAGATGGAGTTGAGCTCCATTAATGGCCCTGAATACTAGCTTGAAACAGGATAGCTTGGCTAGCAACATCAGCCCAGAATTTTCACTAAAAATCATGGGATTTTAAAGGCAAAATCAAGCCCTCATCTTACAACTACTAAGATTGAAGCTGATTACAACAGCTCCTATTAAAAATTGAATCTATTGAAATTAGACAGAGAAATTCTAGCAACAAAAACTTAAAACCCTATAATCAATGATCTAAACCAAGCTGAAAACTTTGAATCTAAACCCTAAAGTGAACCTGAAAAACATAAACAAAAACCTCCATTCCCTAGCTTTCGCGCCGTAGCCTTCAATTTATACCCCAGCCCAGCTTCATCTCGGTCCTTGAATTTGTAAATGGCGTGAACGGTCACGATGGGATGATGATGCTACTGCGCTGGCGATGTGAAGAGCATTGTTGGTGCTTGACGCTGATGGTGATGCTGATGGTGTCGAAGAGAGCAGAGAGGGAGATAAGGAAGATGAAGAATAGGGAATGAGGGGTGTCTGGTTTTCAGGTGTCTGGTTGCCCGAGAGGACAGAGAAGGAGAAATGAGGGGGGGTAACGGGTCACATAGATGGCACTCGTGGGCTGGGTTTTTGTATTTGCAAAAATTTTCTTTTTTTTTTGATGGGTTATAAAAGCAACGGACTAAGGATTTTTGGGTTGAGTCTGAGTAACCTGCCCCATTGCTTTATTTCCGGCATTTTTCATCATTTTCTCACATTTTTGGCATAATTATTCAAAACCTACAAAAAAATAAAAGTAAATAAAAACCTAAAAATAATTATTATAACGAGCATAAATCGGGTATAAAAGTATCATAAAATTAACACATTTTTCGCACAAACACCTCATCACTAGCTTCGACAACTTCCTCTGATTGAGGATCATCATGGTCACATTCTCAATTTCCGAGTTCATGAAGTTCTATCCATAATCTATTCCTGGGGAAAATATTGGTGTGATAGTTGAGGATGTATTATGGTGTGTAAGATATATGTACGTTTTAATGTTGGTATATATATATATGTGTGTGTGTGTGTGTG
>NCQT01123149.1:0-12055 GCA_002740465.1 Stenocereus thurberi
ATATATACGTATTGTATGTAGAAGAAGAAAATTGTACAAATGTATTTGTGAAAAATAAACCAACATCCATACCTAATCACAAAAGACCTTCCCAAGCTCATTCATTTTCGTCATCAATGAATAGCCTGTTGCATTCCTTCGTCCCAACCCTTCCACATTTGCGCATTAGTATGTCAACCATGATCAATAACACAATCATTGCTCAATAATAAAGTCAAGAAAAAGCAAAAAAAATTTATGAGGCAAGAAGCCGATGAGTTATAGGGAAGGAGGGAGGGAGGGAGCAAGAGAGAGACGTCCCATAGGTTTGTACAGTACAGAAACCCATAGCAAAAAATTCAAAGTAGGAAGGATTTATAAGGGATGCGTGGGAGATGGAGATACAGCACTGAAAAGAAAGGTTGAGGTGAAGGGATAAGCATTGGAGAGTAGAGTAGCGTAAACATAGGAAGCAGTTAACAGTGGGAGAGGAAGACGGATAAAGAAGTGAACAAAGTAGTTACTCGTGCATAATTGAAATCTCTAAGATTGCCTCAACCTATCTTTCCTATCGTCTTTTTTTGTTTAACTTAAAATCTTTTTGTATCTTTTAGTATAACTTACTGATAATTCAGCATTATCCACTCACTGTTTATCTTTTGAAATTTGAACGGTTAATCAAATTAGACGGGATTGCATTCCATGCTTGGGTTACAGGGGGGAAGACTTTATAGGCCATGTTATTCTACTATTTATTATATAAAGATATATTATTGCGCATCCAATTTCGCTCACCAAGAATATTGTATAGCTCAATAAAATATTTCAGTGAGTTGAGACATATTTTTATTGAGCTAATAGATAATTTTAGTGAACACACAGATCCCAACTAATGTGTCTGTAGAAGGCAAAAAATTCAACGACAAATCGGATGGTACCATGTGGATAATGAAATTTTTTTATTTCACCCAATTATACCCCATCACGTGTCAAACTAATTACGATGGTCCATTAAATTAAATACTTGATGAAGAGTTACTGCGGTCAATTAAAAGCGCCACGTGCCACAAATAATGCAAAAATAAATTATAATTCCTTTTTAGAGATAATTAAGAAGAACCCTAATTTCAACTTCTCTATAAAAAATGAGTTACTCCTCTCATTCTAGGGGTCGGCATTCAGAAGAACTCACAAGAGCTCAAAAATTCTCTCTAGAAGAAGACAATAAGCACTCCAAATACGTGCCGTCTAATCTCAGATATCAAACTATTTGCTCGACAGAGATTAAGCCAATTAGGCCCTCTCTTGAGACCAAATTCATTCAAGAACATTCAAGGAGATCGAATCAGAGGATTTATTATACTTGTACTTATAACAATTATATAAAAATTGTACCCACGTATACAATATCAATACAAATATTCGATTTGTTCCTGAATTTCTTGTCTAATTTATTTTAGGCTCCACATTTGTGTTTGCAAATTTTTGGCACGCCCGGTATGGGGTTAACATGAAAGGTTAAGGGAGGCGCTTGGGCATATAGAACCACGTACAAGACACCAACTCAATCGACTCCTTTTGCTCTTATGTATGGGGTTGAAGCGATTTTGTTTGGCTGAGCTTAAGTCTCTTGATGAGAGAAGACTTTGAGCTTAACAAAAATTGGAATGCTATCAAACTCGCTTATCACGAGTATTCAGCAAGTTCATTTCAAGTTGGAGATCAAGTGCTGGCGGTAAGTAGGTCAATCATTATTCCATACAAAAATGGAAGCAAGTTCACTTCCAAGTGGGATGGTCCTTATGTGATTTAGGAAGTTTACACGAATGGCGCTTATAAGATAGTCAGTACCCATAGAGTGTGAGTAGGGCCTATAAATGGCAGGTTCCTAAAGCTTTACCATCCTTGATGCATTGGTACTTGTAAGCTCTTAAGCAAGAGCCTAAACTGCTCATTCACACAAAATAAATAAAAACAACCCAAAAAAAAAAACTTTGTACTACTCCTGGCCCACAAGAGTATAAACTGTGAACGGCCAAACAAAAAAATTGTTCTTTTTTCTTTTACTACGTATGGCTTAATCCTTTATGGTGTTGTGCTCCCTTTAGGTATGCAGGCAATCCAAATATGTATCTGAATAACCACAAAGAGATCGAAAACAATTTATAAAGTTGTTTATGCCTAATGAGGAGGGTCTTTTAACTTAGTGCATGGTTTGCGTGATTGCAAGCTGTTGATAGCTTGTTTTTCAACAAAGGGCAAAATGATTTGACATGGTATCAATGATGATGTGACCCGAGAACAAGACAAATCGACCAAGACATTTGAGCAGTAATAAAAACAAAGAAAAAAGAATTGGAATTTTTCATTCAAACCTCTTTGAATTGATATCAAGCTTATTTCATTAAAAAAACACGTAATAAATACTTATCAAAAAAGCTATAGTGTCCATTAGAAAGTCTTCAAATCTTCAAAGGACTCCTTTACATAAGCTTCAGTCTTCTCCAAACTAGGTTTGGTGGTCGGGTCTATAACTTCAATGGCATTAAGAGTGTCAATCTAACCCTTTAAGTTGATAACTGCCCGCTCAGCTTCTTAAAGCAAATCTTCGCTAACCGCCACTTGATAACTAAGGTCATTCTTTTGATCGTCTAAGGATTGTAACTTTTTCAGCAGTTCCTCGTGTCTCGAATCCACTTACACCAGCTTACCCTTGAGTGCATTGTAATGAGTGCTTTCTGTGTCCACCTGATAGGAAGCCTCGTTGAGTTTATTACTAACCTCTATATGACGACTCTCTCAAACCTTGGTAGTCATTCGGTCGGAGTCACTCTCTTACAGATCTTTGAGGTCGCATGCCTGATGGATTCGCCTTTTAACTTTGTTTTAAAGGAGTAGCATCACCCCCTTCTTTCATTGATGAGGTCGTAAAGGCTGTCGAACTCGCACTTAAGGTAATGAAGTCTTTCAAAAGGGATACGAAACACCATGTCAAGAATAACTCGACATGTCATCCGAGCTCCACTCTTATTCACTTCTCTTGTGATGGCATCAATGTTGAAGACAGAAACATCTTGTGAAGCTCTTAAAGGGCGTAGTGGAGGGGGTACTCATGGAGCATCTGCCTTAGAGATGAACTCGGCTTCATGGTTATCTTTTGGGGTACAAATACTCTTCGAGTCAATGAGACATAAATCATTGCCAAAGAAATCCTACCTAAGGGATGGTAAGTGCTCAATTGAGGGGAAACAATGACTTTCTGATGGCAGAGGAACTTATGCCAACTTATCCTTAAAATTCATGTCACTGCTTGCTCCCTTTTAAAAGAAAAAAGGGGGTCACATAAGGGACCATTGAGGTAAGCATTTAAAAAAATAATAAAAATTAAAAATATTACCATGCATTCAATGGGGCTAGGATCGCAATCCAAGATATCCATGGTATTCTCTGCTGTGTCTGGAGGTGGGAAAATGGTCTTCCCATAATTCATCTTACTTCCTTGGACATTTGACACACCTTGTTCATTAGAAGTAAAAACAACAATAGACTTCAGCCTTGGACTACAGGTTGTAGCAGATGAAAGCTCGGGAGTAAGTCTAACCTCATCGGGGGCCTTTACTGGCATAGCAACACTCAGAATAGGAACTGTAGAGATAGTTGTGGTTAAGATGGTAGCACCTACTCCTGGGATCTTTGTCTGATTAGTGTTGTCTTCTGTTTCAAGAATAGGAGATCTTAAAGGCTTTTGGTAGCAAGAGATCTTCAGTTTGGGCTTCAAACCAGAAGGACCTTCATCCCTTTGAATATTTTGGTCATATGAAATGTCTCTCTTCCTCTTTGAGTTCCCTCTAGAATAGGTACCTGATGAAGTAAGGAACACTTTAGACCACCACTCTTGGAAGCGGGGAGTGTACTTCCTCTACAAAGAAGGCCATTGACTAGGAAACAACACTCGAGAATTTGTTCTATAGCATATGCGTGCTTGATGGAGTCGAAACATAATCTTTGAACCCAGAAGGATGGAGAAATCTATGTCTGCAGGAATGTCCTTATGAAAACCAAATTGTCTGCTGAACCTATGGGGGTAATAGTGCTCCATAACAAAACTATCCTCCCAACAGCAACAAATATAACTCGAACAAATGCTAGCAAAATAAGTAAATTCAGCCCGTGACCATTGGCCATTGTCAATGCAAGTCTCTTTGATTCGATGTCTGATAGCAGAATTCCATCAAAACCCCCTACCATAACTGATAAGCTCATGTGCCCCGTTACGATCAAATGTTTTAGCCTGACCAATGCCACTGAATTTTGACATTGGTAGGTTAGATGACACATTGTCATCAAAGTCATATGTTCGGAAATATTTGGTTACCCAAGCACAGTGAAAATACAATGGGATATGACCTCCTTTTCTTCCTGGATGAGCAAAGTGACAAATTTTGCCAAGACCTCTGTAAATGATTGCGAGAATGGCAGAAGAAAGACAATATACTTGGCCTCTTTCCATACTCGATGCTACTAAGAAATTCCCAGGATGAATGCAATCAGCATCTCGTAATGGAAGTATGAACAAGCACAACCAGCATAAAAGAAAGGCCGCAAGGAAAGTATCTGTATGCTCACCTTTGGGCACGCCTAACTCATCAAAGATAGTATGAGACTCATTCCACCCATAAACTTCGGTGATCAAAGATATATTGGTTGGGAGAGGAACTTAGCTTTGACGGTTTGATTTCACAGGAATGTGATATTTAACTGGTCCACGGAACCAAAATGCGATCAACTCCTCTATGATCGGTTTGCGATCAAAGCATCATCGAAGAATATGGTATGGTGTAAATAAATGAGTGCAACTCCTTCCCAGGCCAGTCTTGAGTTCTTTGGATGGAGGAACAACTTCATCATAGAGAAAACTTGACAGTGGAAGCCCAAGAAAGCCATGGATGTCCAGTAGAGAAATAGATACTTTGCCTTCAACAAGTGCAAATAGTTTGTTTCCGGGCACCAGTACTCACATATCACTTGCATAACACTTGGACACTTGTCATAAACAAAGTGTGATGTGTGAAGGGCATGAAATAATTGATTAGTGACTAACAAGTCTCTACAACGGGTGTGGACATTCTCCAACCATTCCCAATAGAGAGGCGTATAAGAAAACACTCCGTGGAATGGAAGCTTCTCCTATGATTTCTATTTGGCACCTATATCATGGTGCAATAGCTGATACGATGGAACACTCTTTTGGGCATCGGAGTGACTTAGCAGTAAAAATATTTCTCCTGTCTTCAAATTTTCTTTCGACCAAGAAGAGATGCTTGATGGACCTTTGTAGCATTTTGATTTGGAAAGGTAAGCTATGGGCTTGCAAATCTACACTTTTGTCTCTTTCACATCTTTGTTCCCCAGGTGAAAGCACAAATACTGTCATCTGCTATAAGACTCGTCTGAAAAGGTAGCCATATATGGACAAGCCTAAAAAAAAGGCATTGCGTTAGAATGAAAGCTATCGCAAGCGGCAAATGAAGGAATAAGTTATTCGGGTAGGAAGCTATAAATATTTTCGATTGGATTGGTTAACTCTTTAATAATAAAGGTGACCTATGGTGGACCTTTACGGGTAAGCCATCCAAAAGTCGAAAATTAATAGAGGCGGCCTTGGTGGACCCTTGCGGGCAAGTCATCCAAAGGTTAAAAATTAATAAATAAGGCAACCTATGGTAGACCCTTACGGGCAAGTCATCCAAAGATCGAAAATTAATAAAGGCGCTCTTAGCGGACCCTTGCAAGCAAGTCATCCAAATGTCAAAAATTAATAATAAAGGCGGCCTATAGTGGACCCTCATGGGCAAATCATCCAAAGGTCAAAAATTAGAAAAAGGTAGCCTATAGTGGACCCTTATGGGCAAGACATCCAAAGATTGAAAATTAGTAAAAGCCAAACTATGGTGGACTTATGTGAGCAAATCATCCAAACGTGAGAAGGTTTCGTGCTCTTCTTTGCAAATTGTGGCATAGATAATCGCTTTAGTCCAGTGTCCAAAGCACTCAATGCTTCGGATAACAAATCCATCAAAAAAGGATGTTAATTTATGTGCCAAAAAAATAAGGGAATAATATAAGCAAAATTGCAACGGGCACCGCAAGTCTCAGCTCTCGACACTCGTCCAAGAAGCAAAAAGACAATGTATACAAAAATAAACCAACAAAAAAGGATTGCATGGTGTTGTCAAACAAGGAAAGAACCTCATTAGTGGGCCCCAATGCACACAAAAAAGTAGTGTGTTGCTGCCAAGATGTACGAGTGAGCAGTAGAAGATTTCGGAGTGATAGGTTTCATAACATCGAGCCCCTAAGCTTCAAATGGTCAAGATGCCACAGTTGGATGGAGTGGTCTAAGGGGTTGATGAATAAAACTGACATGAAACTAGCAAGGCTCACACCTCTTTGCATAATCAATTGAATCTTAAACCATGATAGCCCAATAGTAACCCATCCTCTTAATTCGATCATACAATTTGGGCCCTGCCTGGTGTGCACTGCATAGTCTTGAATATGCTTCCTCCATTATTTGTCTTCCCTCTTTGTTACCCAAGCATTGCAACCAAATGCTAAGGAAGGAACGCCGATAAAGAGTCTCATTGAAGTAAAGGAAGTGGGGGGCTCTTTGTTGGACTTTTGTCTTATGCTTTGGATCATTAGGGAGCTTCCTATGCTACAAGTAATAAATGAGCGGTTGATGCTAATCTTCTTCATCTACTTCGTAAGCACAGAGTGCATTGACGTCTTCCTTGAACTCTTCATCAAGGGGTACAACAACCCATTGATTGCATGCGGGAATTCACGTTTTCTTTTGTCCCCAGTGGCAAAGGGGCTGCAAGATTTGCAAGCACATCATCTATCTTATTGGCACTCCTAGGAACATGCTCTAACTTGATGGTTTCAAGCTTGTTAAATAATCTTGAGAACACCTATAGTACGAAATGAGATCGTCCTTTTTGACTTCATACTCTTCGAGGAGTTGTTTGATGACCAATTGCAAGTCACTATAGATGTCGAGATCTTTCATCCCTATTTCAATAGCCATTTGAAGGCCCAAAATTAACTTTTGATACTCAGCCATGTTATTTGAACACAATTGGTTAACACAAATAAATAGGTGAGGACATGCTTTTCAAGGGAGATAAACACTACACCGGCACCAGCCCCATCGTTTCTCACAGCTCCGTCAAAGTACATTTCCCAACATGGGATAATATCGACAAAGAACACATCCTCACTTGGTAAGTCATCGCTTAGCTCTCACTTATCAGGAATTGGGTGATCTGATAAGAAATCTACTAGCGCCTGCCCTTTGACTGCCTTCTGTGGCATATAAACAAGATCATGTCGCTTTAAGATTATAGCCCACTTTGCAAGTCGCCCACTAAGAACTGGCCTTGACAGGATGTGTAACACCCCAAATTAGGTTCCGCTGCCACGGAGGTTAATAATTAGTAATAAAGAAAGAAATTAGAAATTCGGGGTGCTATAAAGTGGTATCAAAAAGCCAATTCGAGGATCATTTCTACCCCATCTCCCTCCAGAAAGGTAAAGAGAACGAATTCATGCAGTTACAGCAAGGGAACATGAGCGTGTTGGAGTATGCCTCGAAGTTTATGGAGCTCTCCTGTTTTTCCCCGGCCTTCGCGCCTGACGAAAGGCTTAAGATGAATTGGTTTGAGGCCGAACTCAATCCTATTATTAAGGAGAGGCTGTCGATGCGCCAGTGCACTTTCTATGTAGACCTGTATGATATTGTGGTCAATGTATAAAGGGCAACGAATGAGAGAAATAATTACTTCAATGACCAGAGGGGAGTTAAGAGGAAGGGGGATAATCAAGGAAACTTCCAACCATAGGAGCAGTAGCAGAGGCCTCTTGGAAATCAATACTTAAACAATAACGCTCATGGAGGCTACTCCCCTAACACACGGCCTAAGGTGACCTGCAATCCTTCCGAGAAGTTAGGGCACTACACCCAGGAGTGTCGTTTAGCAAAGATGTGTTGCCGCTACGGAAGCCCTCAACACCAGATCTGGGACTGCCCACACCCCCCCACCTCTTGCCGGTCAAGGTTATAAGGGACAAGGACAAGAACAAGGATAAGGACAGCAACCCCTGTAACCTTATCAGAATAGGGGTAAGCAGGCGGCCAACTCCAATCAATAGAACCGGGCACCTCAGCAGATTCAGGCCCGACCTCCCAACCAACTGCCCCGAAACAATGGGGTGTAGAGTCTAAGTGATGTGCAAAAAGGAGGCAGAGGATGCTCCAAACGTCGTCACGGGTACATTGTCTATCTAAGCTCAACCAATAGATGTTTTATTTGATTTGAGTGCTACGCACTCTTTTATTTCTATTAAACTGGTTGAGACATTAGGACTAGCTCCAACCCGTAAATCTTCCTTACTATCTTTTCCTGATGGGAAGACAGTAAGGTGCGAGGAATTGTATGAGATTGTCCTATTAAAATGTATAAGCATGAGTTGTTGGTGGACCTATATAGGTTTGAATTAACTGACTTTGGTGGTCATCCTGGGGATGGATTGGTTAATCAAATATCAGGCCTAGATAAACTGTCCAAGATAAAAAAATCACCCTAAGGGGGTGCATAAAGGCCAGGGACTTAGAGCAGGAGTGAAACTGATTTCTGTGATGAAAGCCTGCAAGTTGTTAGGCAGAGGATGCGAGGGATTCCTATGCAATGTGGTGAAAACCGAGGGCGCCGAATCCTTCCTTGAAGACATTCCAGGAGTGAGAGAATTTCCAGATGTACTTTCAGAGGAGATCCCCAGTATGCCACCCCTTAGAGAAGTAGAATTCTGTATCAATCTAACCCCCGGAGCCACCCCCATCTCTAAGGCACCTTATCGTGTGGCACCAGCGGAACATAAGGAATTGAAGACACAGCTGGACGAGCTATTAGAGAAGGGGTATATTCGACCCATTATATCTCTATGGGGAGTCCCGATGTTTTTTGTAAAGAAAACGGATGGGACCCTGAGATTGTGTATGGACTACAAGGAATTAAATAAGATAATGGTCAACAACCGTTACCCTTTACCCAAAATAGATGACCTCTTCGACCAACTAAGAGGCGCAGGAACCTTTTCCAAGATAGACCTTTGTTCGGGGTACCACCAACTCTAAATCAAGAACGAAGACTACCTTCTGTACCCAATACGGACATTAAGAATTCATAGTGATGCCCTTTGGCCTCACTAATGCCCCGGTGGCATTCATAAATCTCATGAACAGAGTATTCAAACCCTACTTGGACCAATTCGTGTTGGTATTCATAAATGATATACTAATCTACTCAAGAACTCCAGAGGAGCATACCCACCATTTGAGGACAGTTCTGGAAGTAATAAGGAAGAATGAGTTGCATGCTAAGTTCTCAAAGTGTGAATTCTAGCTGAATAAGGTGGCATTTTTGGGACATGTAGTATCTAATCAGGGGGTGTCTATGGATCCTCAAAAGATAAAGGCCGTAACGAACTGGCCAAGACCTAAGAACCCGATAGAAGTGAGGAGTTTCTTGGGTTTGGTGGGGTACTATCGCCAGTTTGTGCAAAACTTCTCAAAGATCACCACCCCACTCATCAACTTAACGAGGAAGGTCGCTAAGTATGAATGGACAGAGCAGTGCGAAGAAGCATTCTAGGAGCTTAAGAAAAGACCGATGAGTGTGCCAATACTAGCCTTACCCACTACTGACAAAGACTTTACGGTGTATAGCGATGCATCTAGGAATGGGTTGGGATGCGTGCTGACGCAGGAGTACTATGTTATAGCCTATGCATCGCGACAACTGAAGACTCATGAGCAGAACTACTAGACTCATGACTCAGAGTTAGAGGCCGTGGTGTTCGCATTGAAGATCCGGAGGCATTATTTATACAGAGTACACTGCGAGGTTTTCATTGACCATCGGAGCCTAAAGTAACTCTTCTCGCAAAAAGACTTGAACCTGAGGCAGACAAGGTGGCTGGAGGTCCTGAAGGACTACGATGTCTTTTTCCAGTGCCACCCAGGCAAAGCTAATGTAGTGACTGACACATTGAGTCACTGATCGTACTCAGCACTGAACTGCTTGTTGACACTAACCAGCGCATTACGTAAGGAATTCCAAGAGTTAGAGCTCAATGTAATCACCCCGGAGACCAAGCCTATGCTGTGCGCCTTGGAAGCACAGCAGACACTCATAGAGGAAATCTGAGTAGTACAGACTGCGAACCCTCAACTAGAACATATCAGGAAATAGATATTGGTGGGGAAAGCACCTGGATTCGTGATGCATGAGGATGGCACCATATAGTTCCATAACCGGGTGTGCGTTCTCACAATAGAGGCACTTAAGAAGAAAATTCTAGATGAGGGTCATAATACTCCACACTCTGTGCACCCTATGGGAAATAAATTGTACAAAGACCTAAAACAGACATTCTGGTGGAGTAACATGAAGCAAGAAGTAGCTGACTACGTGGCAAAGTGCCTAATCTGGTAGCGGGTGAAGATTGAACATCAAGGACCAGCGAGACTTCTGTAGCCGCTGGACGTCCCTGAGTGGAAGCGAAATTCAGTGTCTATGGATTTTGTGGTAGGCTTACCATTGACTCAAAGAAAGAACAACACGATTTGGATAATAGTGGATCGAATCACAAAAATGGTACATTTTATAGCCATGAGGAATACTTGAACCCTGGATCAGTTAGCTCAAGTATATCTCGAGGAGATAGTGCGACTAAACAGAGTACCTAGTTTCATACTGTCAAATTGAGACACCAGATTCCAGTTGGGTTTCTAGCAGAAGTTACAGGAAGCATTTGGGACGCTATTACGCTTTAATACTGCCTTTCACCCAGCTATAGACGGGCAAACCAAACGCACTATTCAGACACTAGAAGATATGCTGAGGGCTTGTGCCCTGGACTTTAAGAAAGCATAGGACGAATAGCTGGCACTGATCGAGTTCTTCTACAACAACAGTTACCATGTGAGTATTGGAATGGCCCCGTATGAGGCACTGTATGAAAGGAGGTGTAGAACTCTACTCTGTTGGCAGGGGATCGACGAAGCTCTAACTATTGGGATGAAATTAATCCAAGCTACCACTAATAAGATTCGAATGATCCAAGAACAAATGAGAGCCGCTTAAAGCAACCAGAAAAGCTACGCCAATCGAAGGCGTATGCCCCTCGAATTCGAAGTTGGAGATCAGGTGTTTCTTCGAGTTTCCCCAACTAAGGGAGTTGCGAGATTTGGTATGGCAGAGAAACTCAGCCCGAGGTACATCGGGTCGTACCCAATTATACAGGGAGTTGGGGAGGTGGCATATCAGTTACAGTTACTGCCTAAACTTCCAAGAGTACACAATGTGTTCCATGTGTCACAGCTACGAAAGTACATTCCAGATCCCTCACACATAATCGAGCCTGATCCTATACAGCTCCAGGAAGACCTGTCTTATGAGGAGCAGCCTGTGCAGATCCTGGATCGGCAAGAAAAGCACCTTCGGAGGAAGACGGTGCCCTTGGTCAAGGTCCTCTGCGCCAGTCACGAAATGTCAGAGGCAATTCGGGAACCAGAGCAAGAGATGCCAGATAAATATCCTCACTTGGTTCTATAATCAGGTGTGTACAAGTTTCATTGACGAAACTTCCCTAAGAGATGTGGTATGCAAAACCCCAGGGAAAAAAAAAAAAAAAAAACACCTTTATTCTTGTAAGCCAGTGCACTTGGGCGAGTTTTTGAAGTTTTGAGAACGAAACTTTCATAAGAGGCATAGTATGTAAAGCCCCGGAAATTTAAGTGTCACTTTTTTGAATTATTGATGACCTGGCGGATCTAAAATTATGACCTAAAATCAAGCCAAGGTGATAGAGAGAGAATTTCATTTTGCAACCCCTACTTTATTCTTGTTTTAAAAGAAATTTATTTTTGATTTCCACCTTTACTTTATTTAAATTTTAATTGGGTGCTTAAATCCTTCCTGTTTGATAAAAAAAAATTCTAAAGTTGGAAACC
>NCQT01123208.1:3660-14214 GCA_002740465.1 Stenocereus thurberi
AAAAAAAAAAAAAATCATAGCTTGGCAGACAATAAGGCTAATAACACACCAAGCCTACTGGACAAGACCTGCCATATAACCATCTAACCTAGGAGACATATTCTCATCCATGCTAAAAAGAGTACACTTTACTTCCTCACAGTTAAAAGGCTCCAAATGACTATTTTGATGAGCTTTCGACAGCAAAGGACAATTGGTGATGTACCACACTAGTAAAGGAAGGGAATGAAAGGAAAGTTCAAATTTGTGGAGAGAAGTAGGTAAAGGTGGCATGGGAAAGAATTGGCATGGGAAAGAAATGGAAACAAGAAAACTAGAAACTAAAATTATTGATAGAACTGAAACATTTCTTAGATACATATATCACCACTAAGAACTGTTTCAGGCCCTTAATCTTAAATTAGGATACAGATTTCATCATCTAATTAAGGTTAAGACTCACTTAAACACCACCCTAATTGGCCAAATTAGAGATAAGCAAGTGGAGAATTTGAGGTAAGAACACTGAGGAGTTTTAAACTCAACTTCAGATTTCAATTAAACATAACTCAGTTACAAAATGATTAGCCAAGCTATTTATAATACATGCCTAAGGTCTTCCCTTAATCATTAGGTAACCATTAGGAGATTACTTAATGCTTAGGAAAGTTACTATGTACATTTAATTAGCTAAGCACACGGTTTAGTACATAAATGGATTAAAGCAAGAACAAATGAGTGCATTAGTTTCAAAATGATTAACCTAAGCTATTCCTTGATGATCTTAGGCTTCATTAGTCATGTTTTCCTCCCTAGGAGGGAAAACAAACATGCGCTTCCACTTTCCATGCACGCCACCTTTTGCTATGCTATCCGAATGTGAGCTTGCAAAATGGCATAATCTTCCTCTTCCACATGGCACTTTCTCCATTCATGAGTCACATGGTGATTAAGCATTAGTAGACAACCAAGCGTACACTCACCTTGGTGGAGAAAACCCACCAAAGAGGGTAACCCTCCAGGTGAAGAAACCAGCTGCTAGGTGGCATGGAAACCAGCTGCTTTACTGCTATTAGGCCACTGCATTTGATGACTAATCTAAGCTTTCCTTCCATAGGGGAAACTGCAAGATGTCTAGAAACCCTTGTTTTTTAAAATTAGGATTTGGACATCATTAAGGACCTTTAATCACCAAGACCTTTGCAACTGTGCATTTTTAAGCGCCTACTAAGTAGCTTGACAAAATAGGCTGAACTGGGTCCCTTAACGTGCTTCTTTTAGTCCATACTTGACATGGTTATAAGCTAGACATCCTAACTAAACTAATAAAAAAAGAATTATAATAGTTGGATGTCGTTTAATCTAGAAAATAAGAAAAACAAAATTGGGTACATTAGAGGGGTGTAACCCAGGTACCATCACTTTGTCGGCTTATAAAACGGAGCTTGTTTCTTAGACTTGGATGCTTGAAACTAGATTACCTTGACTTGGTGAAATTGTTTGGGACATATCTAACTCATTTAGATCATCCTCCCCTTGTTTGAAATGATTTGACCTCAAATCATATAGGTAATCGTCTTCTTCGTAAGGGCTCAAATCGGCTACGTTGAACATAGCGGAAACTCCATAGTCCCCTGGGAGATCCACCTCGTATGCGTTGTCATTAATGCATTCAAGGATCTCAAATGGACCATCTGCTCTTGGCATTAACTTATTTTTGTGCCTTGCTGGAAAATGCTCTTTTCAAAGATGAATCCACACTACGTCTCCTGGCTGAAACATCTTTTGCTTCTTTTTCCTGTTTGCGTGAGAAAAATAAGACAAGTTAGACTATTCAATTTTACCTTTAACTTATTTGTGCAGCCTCTCAATTTCCTTAACTGTCTGATCTGCATCTGCACTCGGTTTCTAGTTCAGCAGGCATGGTGTTAAATCTAAGGGAGTTATGGGGTCAATCCCATATACTATCTTAAATCGTGACACTCCCGTTGCTCTGCTAGGGGCTCTATTATAAGCAAACTCTGCATGAGATAATAGAAGGTCCCAAGTTTTCTTGGACTGGGGCGAAATCGAAGTCCTAAGAAGTGCTCCCAGGGTTCCATTTACGACCTCAGTCTGACCATCGGTCTGGGGATGACAGGTAGTGCTGTACTTGAGTTTTGTCCCCAGTTTCTTCCATAAGGTGACCCACAAATGAGTTAAAAACTTAGTATCCCACTCTTAAATAATAGATCGAGGAATAAAATGTAGCCTAGACACTTCCCTGAAATACTGCTCTCCAATATTAGTAGCATCATTACTTTTGTTGTATGCGATGAAATGGGCCATCTTTGAGAATTGGTCTACCACCACAAAGATCAAATCTTTGCCCACTACATTCTAGGCAAGCCTAGAATGAACTCCCTACTCATGTCAACCCATGGTTGGGTCGGAACAGGAAGTGGTATATATAGCCCTTGCAGGAGCTAGTGACTTTTGGCCACTTGACATGTCGCACAATGCCTCAGCAAATCTCACACATCTTTATGAATCTCGGGCCAGAAATAATGCTCTTTGAAGATGGTAAGAGTTTTAGTCTCACCATAATGACCGACTAAAGAACCACCATGAACTTCTCGAATCAGAAGCTCCCAGGTGCTGCATTTAGGCACACACAGGCATGCGCCCTTAAACAATAATCGTTCTTGAATCAAATAATCATCTTTGGGGTGGTTTTAAAGCGCACCATAGAGCTCTCCAAAGTCTTCATCTTCTGAATATAATAATTTTAGATGCTTGAAACCCAGAACACAAGCATCTAACTAAAACAGCAATAGATATGTTTTGGATAAGGCATCAAGGCCTTTATTCAACTTTCCTGACTTATGTCGAATAGTGAAAAGGAATGATTGGAGATATTTAACCCACTTAGCATGCCTGGAATTTAATTTGTGCTGGCCTTGAATATACTTCAAAGCCTCATGATCAGAATGTAAAATAAGCTCGCTGGCTATAAGATAATGACTCCAATGCTCTAAACATCGAACAATAGCATAAAATTCTTTATCATAAGCGGAGTATTTTTGCTTGGAATCACATAATTTCTCATTAAAGAAGGCTAATGGTTTGCCTTCCTGAATACCAATGCCAGATGCGTCGCACTCAACTTCGAATATCTTATTAAAGCAGGGAAGGGCTAACACAGGTCCTTGTGTTAGCTTCCTTTTCACCTCTTCAAAAGCTGATTGTGCCTTAGGGGCTATCTGAATGATGCGCCCTTAAGCATCTCGGTCATTGGCATAGTAATAGTGCCAAAATCTCGAATAAAACGTTGTTAAAACGAAGCAAGTCCATGAAAACTACAGATGTCATGTGTGCTCTATGGTGTGAGTCAACTTCAGATAGCCTCAATTTTGGCTTCATCAACTTCAATGCCTTCAGCAGTCACGATATACCCCAAAAAAGTGGCCTTAGAAGTGAAAAAGGAACACTTTTTGAGATTATTGTACGGTTTTTCACGTTGAAGCGCCTTCACAATCTCAGTCAAATTATCTTAGTGCTCTTTTTCATTTTTGCTAAAGATCAATATATCATCAAAATAAAGGACAATGAACTTGCTAAGGTTTGAATACTTGATTCATCAACCTCATAAAAGTGCTCGGACCATTTGATAAACCGAACGACATAACCAACCATTCGAATAAGCCACCCTTTGTTTTGAAAGAGGTTTTCCATTCATCACCTTCTTGAATTCTAATCTGATAGTAACCGCTTTGTAAATCAATCTTCAAATATACCCTTGAGCCGTGTAACTCATCCGGCATATCTTCAAGCCTTGGTATTGGATACCGGTATTTGATAGTCATTTTATTGATAGCTCGACTATTGACGCACAAGCGTATACTCCCATCTTTCTTGGGTACTAGGAGTGCAGTTACGGTGCACAGGCTAAGGGATTCCCGAGCTAATCCTTTAGCCATCAACTTTTCTACTTGCTTCTTAATCTCAAAAGTGTCTTTTGGGTTCATTCGGTATGCTGGTTTATTTAGAAGAATTGATCCAGGAATAAGGTTGATATGATGCTGGATATCCTGTTTTGGGGGTAATCCAGAGGGTATCTCTTCAGAAAACACGTGACTAAATCATTTAAGTAGTGATTTAGCTATTAGATGGTTTGGTGAGGGCAATTTAGATTCTTCTTCACTGGCTAGATCCATTCTCTGAAAGCTCAAAACTCATGATAAGAAGCTTTCCATAAGGGCTCAATACAGGCGAACAACATATCCGATCTTTTAGGGTGTGTTTATGGTTTGTGTTTGGAAAGTTCAGATGGGGCTAAAGGCACTAAGGTAATCGTCTGTCCTCCCTTAAAGAAGGAGTAAGTATTCAGGAACCCATTATTCATTACTTTATAATCAGTACATCTAAGGATGATCCAAAAGAATATGGCATGCATCCATTGGAATCACGTCGTACCACAACTCACCTCGATAATTCTTCCCTATTGATAACGAAATCAAACATTGGGAATTAACTTGAAGACCTTTGCTCTGATTGAGCCACTGGATAATATACGGAAGGGGATGTACCGTGGCCTGGAGGCTCAATTTCTCGATCATGCTTAATGCTACGGCGTTCGCACAACTGCCTCCGCTAATTATCAATTAGCACACTTTGCCTTCAGCGGTGCAACGGGAATGAAAGATGTTTTCCCGCTGTTCATCGTTAACTACAAGTTGATTGCTTAGTACCCTGCGAAGTACTCGCATATCTTCTTCATCTGCAGCTTCAACTACTTCCTCCTGTTTGTCCAACCTATTCTTCTTCATTCTCTTTCTATTCCTCCTTATTGTCTTCTTTCCTTACTGCATCCCATTCAGCAAGAGTAATAATTCTTCAATTTGGGCAATCAAAAGCAATATGCCCAAGTCCTAACACTTAAAATAGCATCGATTACTCATTGGGAATGGATTAGGACGTTCTTGACCAAGCTGAGGCCGTGACTGGGGGTACGGTGGTTGTGCAGGTGGCTGGGTTCTTTGAGGAGTTTAGGTTCTTTAAGGTGTAAGGGAAGACAGATTTTGTGGGCTAGTTCTAGGAGGAAAATTCAGACTCCCCTTGTTAAATAGCTAAGTACGAATTGGAGGTTTTAGGAAATCGTGTTTGATTGGCTTATTTTGACATTACTATTCAACTTTGTGGGCTAATATGCAAACTTCATTAAACGTGGTGTACTGCTGCAATTCCACCACGTTAGAATACTTAAGATCAAGGGCACCTAAGTAGCCAACAATTATCTGCTCTTCAGGCTCCTGAATGTCACACTTGATCAGGAGCTTTTCGAACTCTCTTGTATATTCTTCAACAGTTAGATTTCCCTGTGTCAAATTATGTAGTTAGGAATAACAGTCTCAAACATACATTGCAGGAAGGAACTGAGACTTCAATTTTGACTTCATCTTTTCCCAGGTTCTAGTCTTGCCTTTTTTGTTCCTGGTCCACTTGGCACACAGATTCATCCACCAGAGGGATGCATATTTTCGCAATCTAAGTGCAACCAGCTTCACTTTCTTGTCTTTTAGAATGTCTTTGTAATTGAAAATCCGCTTAACAATGTGTAACCATTCCAGAAACTCATCAGGATCCAACTTACCCTCAAACTCTGGAATTTCAACCTTGAAATCATTAGAGTTGTTGGATGCTCTTCTAGCGCCTCTAATTCCTCTTAGAGGTTCTTCTTCACTGGAAGAACTATTCAGGTTACTTGCTTCTTCTTTGTCATGAACAGATGTAGTTGGACTTTCAAGTGCCTTCTGTTACTGTTTCATGCTACTTCCAAGTTGTTTTCGCAAGTACTCATTCTACTTTTCCAATTGTTCAATCCGATTCTTCAATTCAACATTGGATGCAGTCATTGCTTTGATGTTCTTCATAAGTACTTCGAACTTCTGTTCAAGAGTCATCGCACTGGTACTGGTCATGTTGATTGATGAACACAAACTAGGGTTATTTGGTGTGTAGAGGAGTTTTGTGGCATGATAGGGAGGGAAACATATGGGGTCTTGATTTCAGGCCAAGAGTGTAGCTTAGCTCTGATACCAAAATTGATGTACCACACTAGGAAAGGAAAGGAATGAAAGGAAAGCTCAACTTTGTAGAGAGAAGTAGGTGATGGTGGCGTGGGAAAGAAATGAAAACAAGAATGAAAACTGGAACTATCGATAGAATTGGAACGTTTCTCAGATGCAGATATGAGCACTAAGAACTATTTTAGGGCCCTAAACTCAAGTTTGGTGTTGATATCTAAATCTAACTAGGAGTTTAGTTTTCACTAGGTTAATCTTTGGTGTTAAAATTTGTATCCAAGGCCTTTTCCCTTGATTATAATCTTTCTTGGTTTTAGCTTTCACTCTTGAATTGAGTTAAGCTTAACCCTTGAGGGATACATCAATTGGCAATCCAAGTTATATCCCAAGGATGAACTGACCGTGACCTTTATAAAAGGAAACAAAAGCAGTGGCTACAGCCTGATGGGAGGTAAATTCCTGGTACTGAACATCAACCAATTTATGAATGACATTGGTCTTATACTTCTGCTTAATAGCATCGCGAAAATACCTACTGTTGTCATCATTGTACTTCAAAAAATCTTCTTTTGCTCACTGCTACAAGATGCTTTTTTCCACTTTTTAAATTTAACATGAGCAGTGTATACCTCCTTCTCAAATCTTTAAAGCTCAACAGAACCAAGTTCCAACTGCAGAGCATTAATGTTGGTATAGCTAGTGGGTTTTCTAACACCCTTGAAATAATACTAATGAAGTTGCTTGAATTATTCCTTCATCAACTTCAGTTTTGTGACTAGCTGGAACATCAAATGTCCTATAATACCCAAGCCCCAATAGTCATGTCCCATGGTGCTAAAAGCACGATTGGTGGTCTAAAGGTTAAGGAACATAAAGGGCTTCCTCATACCTTAAAATTGCTCTCCAATGTTTAGCCAAATCAAACAATAATCGAAGTTCAACATTTCTGTAATTTATGTTGTAGCAAGTTGAGACGATGAACGGGCCTTGAAAGGAAATTTAATTATATTATGTATTAAATTATTCCAAAATTATAAACAAATACAAGAATAAAACAAATTAGCCATTCATAAAAAATGGGTAATGGTGGCATACATAAATACAACTTTGCTCGTCGATACCTCATAAATAAAACAAATAAACCCATTAATAGCCCAAAAATATGAGCTCATAATAAGAAAGTATGAAGTAAATAAATAAAATGCAAAGAATAAATTAATTAAGATATATGAAGTTTATAATTTTGCTAAATATACCATGAAGATCCCATTAATAGCCCAAAAATATTACCCCAAATCTTGACCCAAATATTCATCAGGTTTAGAGAGGAAAAACGGAAAAAAGAGTTATAAAGAAACAAATCAGAAAATCTAAAGTTAAAATCATTAAAATTTACACAAATTATAAAACAACAACAATTAAAACACATAAACCCAAACCTCGCTTTCCCTATTCTCATCCCCCTCGTTGTTGCTATGCCCAAAATCTCCCCTCTCCTCTACTTCCTTCCACCATTAGACGCTTGCTAGGAGCATTGCCAGTCGCAGTTGCCGATGCCAACCACTCGAACACCACCACACTGTCACTGTCTCCTCTTCTTTTTCCCTTGTCTTACTCCATTTAGGTTGAGAAGTGAAACCTTAAATCCTCTGATAATCATTTCTACCATTATATTGTTTATTTTGTTAGTAAATATTTTATTTAGATTAAATAAATGTTAATTTGGGATTTTCATGGGTTTTAATGGTTAATTTGAACTTAGAGATGCTTGAAAGTTATGAAAGGATATGATGAGTGAGGGTTAAGTGGATGGATATGAGTTGAATTTTGATTCATTTGGGTTGCGTGATCCTAATGAATTTTAATGGTAGTTGAATTGAAAAAATTAGTACGATATATGTGTATCTTGTGTTATGTGATGGTGCCATGAAATGGGAACTTCAGCTAATGAGGTTGAAGATATGAGTAAAGGAGAGAAATGGATTAATTTGAGGGTTTAGAACATATTAGGATTAGTATGAGTTTATGGCCTAGTTTAGAATAATGGAATAGTATTTAATATGAATTTTGGCAAATGATAATGATTATGAATATTGTGTAGCTGGAAGTGGAGAAAACAGATAGAGAAAAATCTCATTTTTGGTAGATTGTGAGATGAATATTCTTAATATAAATGTAGGAATTAATTTGGGGATCGATTTGGATGAATTAGGCATGTAGTTGGTGTTAGTAACAGAAGTAATTGTAAACCTTGGCTCTTATCTTAATCAAGTAATGAGTTTAAGGGATTAAATATGTGTTTATAATTATTTACATGTTTTGGGACTCAGCAAAATGAAGGAAATAGATATCTTTCAACTTGCATCCAAAACCATGTACTTGATATCGAAATAAGTTTAGTATTTCTGGATAAATCGCTAAAACTAGCAATGATGTTACCTCTAGTGATGTCTATAACAACAATAGAAATAACAACGACAGCAATAATAGTAATAATAGTAGTAGTAGTAGTAGTAGTAGTAGTAGTAATAATAATAATAATAATAATAATATAATAGTCATATCGAAAATAAGGAGAACAATAGTAGTGATCATCATAATAATCATAATGATACTGGGCTTGATATTAATAATAATGAGGCGAACAATATTATACAACAACCATAACATTAATACGATGATTGAAGAGAGCAACGAAAATATTGAATGAAAGAATAAGACAAAAGAGGAAATAAAATAAATTTATGGTTAAGTAAGTGATGGTGGGTGTATCAATAGTTAAATGAGGAATCAAAGGAATTCTAAATTACTTATTAAGCTTGAAAATTTAATAAAATTATCTAAAGCTGCCCTAACCATAGGATTATACATTTGGAGCAGAAGCAATGCTATTTCTGTTGCTCTAAACAATAAATGTAGGTTTTACGAAGGGAGATAGGAGTTTCAAAAACTCAGGTACGTTTATTGCCTAAACTTTTCGAGAACTCACATGTTTCTCAAATTATATAAACTTCATATAACATTCATGCAATGAATTAGTTGAAAACAAACTTTATTTGAAAAATGCGGATGACCCACTAATTTGAAAACAAACTTTATTTTATAGCATAAGATACACATAATGAGCTTCAGCTCACTATTTGAAAAATTATGTGCTTTTGTTTTTGGTTAGGGTTCAGCAAACAGCCCTCCAGCTAGCAAGCTAGAGGGTAGCAAGAAGTAGAAGAGGGCCTTGAAACTTTTGTTGATGGCTAGCCATATAGAAGCTCACAGTGACTTCTAGGCTAGCATATGGCATAGAAGTTTTAAAGAAGATATGTTTCCTATATGTTCTTTGCACAAATTTGCTTAATGTTAGGTTCCAAGAAATCCCAAACTCTGTTGTCATTTATATTGTAAACTAAATGGTTTGTGAGTTACTTTCTTATTCCTAATTTTGATAGACTTAGTGGATATGAGAGTAATTAAAAAAATACGTAGTTCTAGGAAGCCTTGTCCCCTTTCGAGGCTACGATAATGCATCCAATCGAAAGAATTCTGATGTGACTATAAATAATAAACTATTAGGTTACGATAATTAGGTAACTAAGGATTGGCGCATTGCAATTGTGGTATTAGAGGTAGGTTTGCAAATTACTTTGAGTAGTATGGTGTTCAAGAGTTAGCTTGCGAGTTTTAGGAGAATGTCATGGCTAAATGGTGTCCTTCTAAGAAACATACACGAACTTGGCCTACCCTCTTTCCTTTTGTATCTTTTGGTTTAGATAGATCATCAAGGTGCTCTTTTAGATCATGTGTCATCAACATGTTACGAGGGACTTCAGTGACTACCCACATTTCTTTGGTACATGCTAGCATAGTGGCCTATATGTAGGATTCATTGTCAGAGGTACACAGTGTGTTGGTATGTATTCGTAGGTTCTTATGGTTCTTACCTATCACAACCCCTTGGGATGAGTTTAGGCTACGCACCATAACTTTATGATTATTGGAGACCAGAGGCATAACTGGGATATTTTTCATATGCTAAGGTTATGGACTATTAGTACCACTGAGCTATTATTAAGGGAGGAGTTAGAGTAGAGAGGCATTACCTATGGTATGCTACTGAATGTCTTCCCTACATTAGGTATACCTCCCCTATTATCTCACCTCACCCCTAGACCTCACCCCTACCACTACCANNACCTATAACCTCTTAACTGTTGCCTGTCTCCCAACTACAGTCTAGTTCGGAGGATGTTTCCCACTTATATTTGGGGCTTTGAGGCCTCTGAAGAGTTCCATGTGGTGCTGGATATAATGAATTTCCCTGAGCTAATGGAGTTGAGGTATAGGGAAGAGCACGAGCTGGATGAGGAGCCCAGGCCTGAGAAGAAGCCCAAGGAATAGCTTGAGGAGGAGCCCAGGATTTAGTAGCTAGTTTAGGGTTGACATTCTTTTTATGCAATGCATGTACATATGATGTATAATAGGTAGGCTAACATAACCTGTTGTGATGATGTCATCT
>NCQT01123213.1:4597-14919 GCA_002740465.1 Stenocereus thurberi
AATAGAGACTCGCCACAATCCTATCAGAGGTGGGGTTAAATGATGGTGAACAAGTGTAGAGGTAGTCGAGGCTTAGGGAGGGGAAAAGGTGCTATATCTAGTGGAAGAACATGTTAAAATAAGAGACAAAGCAGCGAGGAGAGAGAGAGAGCAACTCTCCATGACTCACTAAGAAAGGGATACAACACTGGTGAGAAGGTAACTATACATAGTGGGCTAGTTGAGTGAAAAGCGACAGTGTTATATCTATACATAAAACGTGAACTAGCCAGCAAAGTCGATGAACATGTCACATTTAATGGCCAGATAGAATAGGCACTATTAGGTACGTAATATGCTATGGAAGAGCCCTGGTGCAATATAGGGGCAGGGGTTATGAGTAACTAGGGAGAACGTGAGAAAATCGATTCTTGACCTTTAGAACATGACCGGTTTGAGGTACTTAATTTTTCTCGCCCTACCTATATCTATACCTATTGGGTTTTATGACTTTTCCAATTTTATTTGGTTTTATAAAGAGAGTCAAAATTAGTGCTTATATTTAAGTACGAAAAAGTCTTAAATTTCAAAAGCTGTAGGTATTCCACTAATAAATAGTGATCAATAATTGAGCTTTTGAAAATTTATTTAGAAAAGAGTGTAAAAGTAATATTTTTGCAAGTTATATAAGAATTCTCATAAAATAATAACGTCTAATTAAAAAAATTAAATAATATTGAAGTTGTGGTATGTAATAGAATAAGTTTCAAATAGGTGCTAAACACGTAATAAATTATACCCATACCCTACTCGTACCCATTCCTATGCCCATATGTACATTGGCAAGTGCCATTATGGTGAAGATGGCAACCAAAGAGAGTAAGTTGGCCAAGGATTAATTTAGGTAATGGCTACATCATAACCATTGAAGGATATCATCTACTAAGGAAAGAAGCGAAGGCTTCAGACTAGACACTAATGCCTACGCTTAGACAACAATATAGTGGTATGGAGGGTTTATTCACAATATCTCCATTGGAAGGTAGGATGCCTCAAAAAGGATTATTAAAGTAGTATTTATTTTGGAAATTTACCACACCCTTATCCATTGGAAGGTAGCAGACCGATCGTTATATAGAGAAAGAGACAATCTAAGGAAAGTGTCCGAATTGGAGGGGCAGGGAGGAGAACATAAAGTTTAAGTCTGAAGGAAAGGGAAGTAGGGAAGGGATCCCCCTCTCTCTAACTTCTCTATAAGATTCAAAGAAAATTCCTAGAAAAATGAAGAAGCTATAATAGTCCTTCATATATGAACAAAGAGGATGAGGAAATGGCAAATTATCCAATGGATGGAAAAGAACCAGGCGTGACACACAGCAACATCTTGTAACGGGCATTGATAGAAGGGGGTGGGAAGAGACAAAAAGAAAAGAACAAATCAAGAGAGATGGAACCTGCGGACATCTCATAAAGCATTTAGACCTTTTAGCACTTAGGGGTCCTGAGATTGCCTTGAAATACGACAATTGAAAACCTACTGGCTAACGGACTAGGGATGGTTAGAATCATCTTAGAAGTTAGTAACCAATAGGACCTTTTAGCCCTTAGGGGCTTGGGAGCAGTTGTGGTTAACATCGAACTATTGGACCCGTTAAACCCTAGGGATAAGGGGAATATAGGTATTCTTATCTAGTTGATGCCCAGCTATTGAACCTTTTAGTCTTTAGAGGTGCACAGTGAAGCCGTCAACTTTTATACTATACGGTTGACTTTTCCTGTATGGTCGACACCTGACCACATTTGGCCTTTAGGGACATGGGAAAAATTCAGGGTACCATGACAATAGACCATTTAACCCCTCAAGGTTGAGGGTGGTCTTGTCCACCCCTTAAGAGGTTGCAAAGTGGTTGGGGTCGAGGTTTGTTGTCTTCTTACTATTGGACGATTTAGCCTCTAGGGGCTCAAGAACATTCGTGGCTTGTTTGTTTAGTCAATACCAGAACTTTTGGACCTTTTACTCCATAGGGGCTAGTGACCTCTCAGGTTTTCATGCGCATACATCATCTAACCAATGAATCCTATTGGTACACTTATGGTTATTGAACATAGGTATGCCTGCTACCAAAGTAAAAAACAAAAAAAAAAAGAAAGAACAAAAGCAACAAGACAAATAAACACCACAATACGTACAATGAAATTTTAGTTTAATGAAAGCATTTACAACACACGTGCACACACATGCATATACATCTTCATGGGTGGACGTGCATGGGTGTATATATGTGTCTATGGATAGGTGTGTGTATGTGTGCATCTATATTTTATCTAGACACACATATGTACACACACGAATACACATACAAATGTACCTATAGGCATGCATCATGCTAATTTTACTCTGATAATTCATCACCTTTTTGAAAACATTATCAATATGGTTTCCCTTACTCACTCATCGATTACTAATTTTCCTAGATGAAATTATGATCAGAGGGGTCCTTGACAAGAAAACAGCCCCAGATATCGAGGAGCACAGGCTTATGCATGTGGAACTGTTGCTATCGGTAAATCCAAAATTTTCTTTCTAATCCTGATAAAGTCTTTCCAAAAATAAGAAGGAATAAAGGGCAGTAAAGTAAATGACCGATTTGCTACCAATTAAAAATAATGAATGCCTTCACCACTAAAATTTTGGCATCTTCAAGAATCCATACCCTAATCCCAACCCAATTACTATCCACTAGGTGGCTATTGAGGGAGGGAAAACAAAGATTTCTACACTTACCAATTCTTAATGAAGAACCAAATACAGAAGACAACATTTTCCAAATAACACAATTGAAGTTCCATTAAAAGATGAGCATTGAGATGGTAAAGTGGAAAAACTTGAACTCACCATTGTGTTAGATACAAATGGGTTGCAATTTACATTGTAAGGAAACCCAAACATTAATGATGACATCAGGGAACTAGATGTTATCCAAACACTTCCACATCGAAAGAAAGGAGAATATCAATATTATAAATTAAGAAGATCTTGTAAGCAGATATTTAGATGCTTTTTAGGGCGGTCAATAATAGGTATAATGATGTTGTTGTATATAAGACGAGCTGCACTCATCTTATGTATAATACTTCTCAAATATATCAATGACTAATGCATAAATACAGTTATTAAAAAAAGGAATGCAAGGTACTTAATAACACTTGGAGAAGAAGCTAGTTAGGACGATTGAGCTCTCAAATACACCAGTTGAACTTTTCTAAAAAAGAATCAACCCCTGAGTTTGAAAACTTAGAAAATTTATATTTCTAGATGAATTTGGAGGAAAAAGGATTGTGATTTGAATTGCTATGATCCCCAGCTACTGATGATGACCATAATGGAAGCTTTTCCAAACATTTATCAACATATGTCATCAAATTGAAATACCAGATAGTTAGTAAAGCATTCTACTAAATCTCACCCATACTAAGAAAATAAACAAAGGACAAAAGAAAATAGAGCTGGCAAAAACAAATGGAGCTTACTAAAAGGCGGGTTTGAGGTTAGAATTAAAGTTCTAAATAGTCCAGTTGAATTTTCGTCAAAAATTGAGCTTCATTGCAAGCCTCTGTGAATTGGGAGCAAATGAGTTTTGAATTGAATTAAAGGTATTCCCAAATATTGATGATAAGCCAAATGGACCATATGTTTGTTTAAGACTTTTTGTGTAGAATGAATATCGTATAGTATCCATGACGTGTAATTTTCAATTTCTCATCTGTATGTATACTATAGAAGAATTCTACCAGAAAAGTCAATACTGACTAATACCTAAGAAACCCTAAAAGGAAAGACAAACAAAAGTAATTCATGTCACCTAGAAATCAAAACCATAAATGAATGTCTTGCTCGCCCCTCCTCCCCCAAAAAATCCAACACGCGCACTTTCTTGGCTTCTTTAAAGCAAGAGGAGATATAGTTCACACACTGTTGATCATGATAATCTTAAAAAGTACTACAAGCAATTCTCCGAAAGGTCATAGTATTGAATGTTTCATAGTAAGTTTTAACTAATGGAAGTATAACATAAAGTTGGATGATAGTTTGACAAAAAACTAGCCATCAATTATCAATAATTAGCGAGAATACTGAGAATATAATAACAACAAAAGTAAACAACTTACCTCCTACCAACACGACTTTTTGGAATTGGGTATTTTTCTTTTTTGTTGGGGGGAGGGGGAGGGAATGGGAAGACGGGAATTTCTTCTCATTTCCAACCAAAAATTTTATCACAATCAACATTGGGCATATCTAAAGAAAATCCTCAACACTGACTATTACTACCTACAGTCTATCTACTAAAGTCTCCAATAATCCTTTTCTATGTGAAAATAAGCTCTAAAATTACACCTAATCTTTGTTGCTATATCAAGAGCATCTTGCTTATGCTCCTAAAATATTCTCTTGCTCCTTTCTATGTAGATATTATATACAATTACTATAAACAAGGTCAATGACACTAAAATCTTAAACCTTAACATTCTACCACCACTGGTAAACTAAGATTCTCTCTAATCACACCCTTGAATATTTGTTGCCAAATAATGAAGAACTTGCTTGGACTAAACACATTGGAAAAAAAATGCTCTGCACTCCCCAATTAACCATAAAAATAACCCTAAGCATCCTAGGATGCATAACCTATCTATTATCGCCATTTTGTCTTAAACCAACGTCTACATCAGAAAGGCATTCTTAGGAATGTGCACCTTATGCCAAACAAGCTTCCACTAAGGTATTTAAGCCCTTTGAGTTCTAAGTAAATTGTATGCACAAATAGTCGGATATTTCCCATTCAAATCAACAACCCAAGACTTCATATTTCCATCATACCAAATATCCAAATTAGCTTTCTATTTAGCAGTTCTTCTCAATACCAACTGGCATTAGAAGCTACTAACAGTCCCAAAATACTGCAGTCTATTAAACACATTATGAATACATTTTACCCAAAAAGTCTCATATTTCTTTATTTACTACACTAGATGCTTCAATACCTTAAATGATTGCCAATTGCTTGGTTGTTTTAGATTTAACATAATGCTCACATCCCCATCCTTCTAGGCCAACAAATATTGAGCCAAGCAAAAAGGTATAGTCTCCTTTTGATAGAATAGTCTTGTCTTCCATATTGCATTGCCCCCGCAAGTGCAAAGTAATGTTTTCCTAACATCATTGAACAAATCTCTAAACGACACAAAAACGTAGCCCTAATAAGTGTACATATTTAGTAAAATGATATTCACAAGCTGAACTCTCTAGGGACGACTTAATTTTATAATGCTTTGACTATTTATTTTATTGGTAATTCTATTCACCAATAAAGCACAATCATCCTAATGAATCTTTTCAAGCTTCCGAGGTACCCCAAATATTCAAAGGCAACCCTTTTCTAAACCAGACCCATTCAAGATTGTTGTTTCAGACTCAAAGTATACCCCTGCCAAAAAAATTTGATACTCACTCAAATTAGCCTCAAGACCAGAGTAATTAGAAAAGAGATTTATCGTAATACATTGAATAAAATGCCGATGTGCCTACGTCTTACAAAATCACAACAAGTCATTAGCAAATATGAGATGATTTGATTCCATCCTCTTATGTCCTCGATGAAATCTAAATTTGTCATTAGTTCTAGATAGTGCTTATATTATAAATAAAATAATCCATACGAATGACAAAAAGCAAAGGTCAGTTGGCATAGATTTGTAATATCTACCTTCAGAAGAAATCTTGCAGAGCTAACTTTACTTTTCTCATCCGCGACTGTGTAACCCATTTGAGGCAACCCAACTAAGTTTGCCACCATGCATAATCCAGAGGGCCTCCGAAATTTCAAATCCAACTTATGTGCTTGAATCCTACTAGGGTTAGCACAAACCTCAACATCTAAGTCATACCAATATCATATGGTTTAATAACATGTTGGGCTTTTTATGAAAGTAATATGCAACACGTTATCTCTTTCAACAGAGATCCAAATCACACAATACAGAACCCTTCTGAGCACTTTATCACTTCTATAATTTCCCCAAAATTCTATAAAGAAGACCACCCATTTACTGACAATGGTGTATTCGGCCAAAAAAATATAGCAAACACTAGAGAATTCCAATATTCAACTATTGATTAAATGTCAACCCTATCGATTTTCTCCCTGACAATGCCATTAGACATTATTGGCTGAACATAGTTCACTTAGAATCCTATATTGTTTAATACTGATACATCAATATGGAACTGCTTCTTCTTATACAAATTAGCTTTCTCTGCATGACTCATCAATCTCAACTTCTCGATCCAGGAGCTAGTCTGAGAGCTCTCCCCAATCATAAATTGAGAAAAGTTACCAAAATCATTACATGTCCTGTTTATGCTCTCAATGATAATTGTATTTATTGCATCATTGCCAGCACGGAGTTCCGCGGAGGTAGAATGAGATTTGTCAATCAAATTACTTGCATTGTGATGAGGATTTGATAGACTTGGCAAAAGTGACCCGAGATCCGAAATTCAAACCGAATGACCCGTACCTATACCTCACCCGACACCCAAAATATGCTCATCCGAAAGTGGACCCAAAGCCCGAATTGGCCCAAACCGAACCATACCCGATTCGGAATTTTCTACAAAGTTGCTTGTTTTAGCACGACGAGTGTATTTGACCAAAAATTAGTTGACCCGAAATCAACCCGACCCAAACCATACCCGACCCGAACCGAAGCGACCCGAAATGTCACTTACCCCGAACATGACCTGACCCAAACTTGACCCGACCCCCCAAACCGAATGACCCATTTGCCAAGTTTAGGATTTGAAATAGATTTAGTTTTTGCTATCTTCTTCTTCTTCCCCATCTCAAAGTGTAAAAGGAATCGATAAAGCTTCTCCTTCTAAATTATTCTCCCTCTGTTTGAACAATCACTAATCGAATGGTGATTGTAGGTATTTAACTAATTGTACAAGGCATCAATTTTTCTGTAAATAAAAGGAAATCTTCATATAGAAAAGAAAAGTTATGCTGACCCTTAGTGATTTACGAAACCCTACTTATGATTATAAGGATTGATTACATGCACAAGATGTCCTAGCAGCAAAATTTCGTAAAAAATTAGTAAAATATACATGTTGACTTTTAGGGATAACAATAAATCCCTAATGTTTCTATCCGATCAGCTATGCCACTAGAAGATCAATTTCTCAATGGTTGCCACTATCTTGTGCTATGCCGCCTATTTTTTTCTCTTTATTGAGTAACTCACTAAGACTTAACATCTCATCTTAACCACAAATTTGTTATTTTTCTCTCAAAAAATGGTAACTATCATCTTCTTGTACATGAAAATTATCCATTCCTCTCTCTCTCTCTCTCTCTCTCTCACACACACACACTCTCAAGTTACATGGTTTGCTTAACTGATCTAAGTATGCATAAAAATAATATATCAAAATTATTAAATACTGATGAAGTATAATCCTACTTTTCAAGATTATGAAATCCTCTAGGCTCTAGATTAATATACTATCAGCTCATGCTGCATCCATTGCATTTCCCATTGTGCTCTACATCTGAAGAGTCACCTCTAAGTGATGAGTGAATTAATATATGTTCTAGTCTGAAGGCATACTTATAATATAAGTTTAAGGGTCACATTTGAATATAGTCTATGTGCTTAATTGCTTGCAAGTAACATCTTCAATAAGATCATTGTACAACTGATAGGTTAAAGCCCCACAGTTAGAGTTCAACTACCTGGAACTCTTATTATCAAGGACCTTGATTGGATTGTCATAAACAGGCCCTTGTCAGAGTTATAAAATTGGTACAACTTGAATTAAGCTTAAAATCAATTTTATGGCTTTTTGGTTAAGTTCCTCAGTCTAGAATCTGCATATTTGATCAATGAAATTTAAATTATATGTAAATATGCAATTGCATAATAAGGAGAAATAGCATAAATCGTAGCAAAAAATGTGTTGATCATGTGCTTGCAATTAAGCTATGTGCATTGCCTTTTGAGAAGTTGTATCTTACCACACTGTGCTAATATGAATTAATTAAATTAATGATAATTTAATTAATTATGTTATCTTGCTAATTGTTTAATTGTACAATGCTTAATAAGCAAGATTAACTTTATGGTTTTCAATGATATAATACCAGATAACAATTGGGATGCTCGGAAAGCATCTTCAAATTTATCCCAAATTAGGCAAAGACTAAAAGCACTTTTCTTAAAAGAGTTAGCTATAGTTAACTACATCAGAATTCGAGAATGTCAACATCAATGTTTGAAAGAATGGTTTAATTTCTACCTTCGCAAATGAAGAAACCAAGCTAAGATATATTAAATGAAGGCTAAATAATCACTTCTGCCAGACATAAAACATAAAGAGCTGACTGAGCAGATGGCTTAAAAATGGACGGACGTCAAGGCCCTTAAACTAACTAATAGCCATTAGAAAGAAGCATCCAATGAAATATTCTTAAGCATCCAATTGCTACATCTTCAGCATCCTCCAACGGTCTTATTCTCACTAATCATATATATATAGACCTTGCTTAAGATAGAGAGTAGACAACATGCAAGGAACTTACATTCAAATCATTGTAATCTTTTCACACACATTTATGACTCCTTGTGAGACCGGAGGGTTGTAGGAATCCTGATTATAAACAAGAGGGTTAATTGGGCATTCCTAAGTGAGGACTTAGGAGAAATCATTTTAAAAAAGATCTTGAAGGGTGTTTTACATTCAAGGTTCTTGCGTGGACATGTGCAAACTATGTAAATCTCCAAGCATATTAATATAAGTGATTAAATCCTAGGGAAGGAACCTTAGGTGGGGATACAGCCCAGTTGTAGGGGTTAACCTCATCAAAAATATCACGTGCTTTACTTCCTGCATTACTCTCTTACTGCTCAATTCTATTTGCATAGTGCCCTTGACTTTATTGTTTAACGTCCTTGAGTTGCGCCATTTTCTATTATATTATGTGATTAAGTTTAATATTTGTGAATATTTGTGATCACCTTATTCACCTCTTTCTAGGGTTACCAAGCTAACTAAGGACCAACAATGGTTATCAAAGCTAGTCTCACTTCTTACAACTCAACCGTCAAGTGAGTAAAGATCAATGTCTTAGGAATGACTAAGATTAGTCAACGTAGATCTGTGTCTAAACCTCCCTTATTTTCTAGATCTAACTTTGCTTGTTGGAAGAGACTTATACAGATTTGGTTCATGGATCAAGGCTATGAGCTATGGAACACAATGTCAAGGGTTTCAATCCGAATCCTGCACACAATTGGCACTAAACTATGAGAAAAGCCCGTTATGTAGTGTACCCCAAAACAGCATCAAAAAGCGTAGAAAAATTACAAGACACTCAATGCTTTATATTATACTTTAGATGCTAATAAGTTTAATAGAATTTTAGCAAAGTGTGGAATACTCTAGTTACCACATATGACGACGCAAATCAAGTCACAAAATCAAAGATAAACATCGATGTACACTGATGTGAGCATTTTATGATGCTTCAAATGAAGGTGACAAGGAGATGTACATGAGGTTCATTGACATTATCACCCACCTTAAGTCTCTTGGAGATGTCTACTCAAATGAAGAGATAGTGAAGAAGTTGCCAAGAAGTCTCCTAGTCAAGGTCATGACCATTAAAGAGGCTCAGAAACTTGAATACCTTGAAGCTGGAGGATCTGGTTAGTGAACTCCTCACTTGTGAGATCCACGTACCTCCAATAAGAGTAAAAGAAATCTCTAACATAGGGGTAGCCTTGAAAAGTACAGTTAAGGACCCTGAAAGTCAAGGAAACTCGGAATCGGAAGCATTAGGGGATAAGATAGTCATGCTAACTCAAGGCTTCTATAAAATTTTTAAGTACAAGAAATTTAACTTCAAGAAGCCTTAAAAAGGATCATTCTAAAAGGCAACATAGGTATCAAATCCTCCTGCCAGTACCTTGAAACTAACACAATTGTTTGCTTTGGTTGTGGCCAACCAGGACATGTAGTGAAGGATTTGAAATCATTTAAAAAGAAAGCTGAAAATAAAAAGCTTAACAAAAAAGGCAAACAAGCCATGACAGAAGCACAGAGAGAGAGTTTACAAGATGAATGGAAAGCTGAAAATAACAAGAATCGTGAATGGTGTGAATGCTAAAGAAGAGTGTATCTTTGTAAGATCAAGTCCTTTAATGATTAAAGTGCTCCTTTGAAATATGGAAGAAAAATTTACAAGATTAATGTGCTCATTACTATACAAAATGTA
>NCQT01123251.1:995-13600 GCA_002740465.1 Stenocereus thurberi
AAGGTGTGGAAGATAATCTCAATAAAAACGTATGCAATGTCATCCATGAATCACCTTGCCCAAATGAAACACTCCACACACCCCAATATTGAACACACATAGTAGGACATAACCTTTCTCAACAAATGGTATGTAAGCAAGACTGGTAGGATCTCACTTTAGGGCAAAGTGGAACATTTCCCTCAATGTATTTGAAATATATAATAAGGGAACGCTCAATACTCCAACCGATTAGGCAAACTACCAAATGCTTGATAACGTTCTCTACTCTCCACCGCGAGAATGCAATATGCAATGTGTGAATCATGAAGACTTGTGATGAGGATGTAGTGGGGCTAAGGTCAAGGGTGCAAAGTGGAATAATTTGGGAAAAGTGGAGCTATTAGCCAAAGATTTGGGAACAAGAACACTTCCACAATCAACACTAAGATTACAACCTAACACACACTTACGAATCGAGCAACAAATCTCGCCAAAAACCTCTAAAGAGGAACCAAACAAGCTTATTGCAAAAAGCTTCCATGCTACCCATTTTATTTGCAACTTCTCTCTTTTTCTTTTCTTTTCTCTTTTTTTTCTTTTTTTTTACGAAGCAAAAAGGATGCACATTGGATAGCATTGGAAATACAAAAAATCAATTCGCAATTTTTCCCAAAATGAGTCACTAGTACTATACCCCCAGTGAATAATCAAATGCCCCAAATATACCCAACTACATTGTGGAAGTGCCGCCCCACTAGACCTTGACAAGGGTGAAGGAAATATGCACAGGTCAAGTGTGTAATTGATATGGTGCAACAACAACAACAGGGGGAAAGGCTCAAAGGGCTACCAAAGGGGGTAATGTGCAACAACGGGTGACTTTCTGGCTAATGTGGCTACGTGAACAAAAATTGCCTCAATCATGTCAACACATGCAATTGCTAAATACAGTTTCAAGGAGAACAAGACCAAGTTCTAGAGCTGCATCATGGAGGAGTCACACATGAAAGGAAGTAGAGACTATATGTAATGAATAGTCATTAGGCTCAAGAATCTCACAGGTAAACCTACCACAGTCAAGTGACTTACTCCAAGGCACGTCCCATTCATCAAGGTCAATCAAGTCAAACCACATGAATCTCAGGGATAGTTAGCATACAACACAGGGCAAGAAAACTACGAATGACAACGACAAACACAATTTGCGCAAAGTCTCACACCCAGACAAGTCACACCTCAACACACAACCCAATATGATCAATCAATCATCACCCATTTCAGTCTTATCACAAGAGGGGTTTTCACAGATAATTTTTTTTCAAAGCAATAAAGCTAACTAAGAAAGCAATAAAGATATAAAGGATAATGAAGAGAAGGATGATAGATAGTACCTGGGAAGCTTATAAATGCCTAACTCGATCATTTCTTCTTTTGGGATGGAAAATCTAGCCTACATGCTCTAAACTACATGCTCTAATAATAAAAAGGTAAAAACAACCTAGTGCAACTATATGAAGTCCTATCTAAATTATGTAAATGCAAGTGATGTCAATCGCACTAACCCCGCAATTTTACCCAAAGAGCGACATGCTCATCCCCCATGCTTGAGATTTTCATTGTCCTCAATGAAAAGGACAAGGGAAGGGGGCGGAGGGAAGGGGGGGGAGTGACACACATTTTTTTTTTTTTTGGGTGAAAGAAAGAAATACCTTGGGTTGCCTCCCAAGAAGCGCTTGTTTTAGGTCTTAAGCTTGACCCTTGCCTCAGGAGGACGATGTGGGCGAGATGGAGGAAGGTGGGGCAGGGGAAGTGGTGAATGGCAGTGCAGCCAACACCTCCCCATGGTAGACGTCGAGCATCAGCGTCGCCCAAGGAGGCCCGCCAATAGCAGTAGTAGGCGGTGGAGGTGGAGGAGGCAGAACAGGCGGTCATAGATGTGATCCGCCACCCCAATCAGTGATCGCCACTCCCGGGACATGTAGAAGAGGGGAGGGAGTGGGGGCTGAAGGCGTGGAGTGGGCACCAAGCGTGAGAGGTGGTGTGGGTGGAGGGAAGTAGAAGTCCACGCGCTCGCCACAAATGGTAAAGGATATGGTGCCCGTCTACACGTCAATCACCGCCCCTACGGTCGCAAGGAATGGGCGACCTAAGATGAGTGGGGCAGGAAAATCCTCGTCCATGTCAAGGACAACAAAGTTACAGGGGATTAGGAACTTGCCCACTTGAATTGGGACATCCTCCAGGATGCCTACAGGCTGCCTGATGGAGCAGTCTGCGAGCTGAATAGTCATGCGGGTGGGTGTGAGGTCCCGTTGTTGCAGCTTCTGACAGAGAGAGAGCAGTATGAGGCTCACACTGGCTCCCAGATCGCAGAGGGCTCTCTCGATCTGCATATCCCCTATGCAGCATGGGATAGAGAAACTGTCAGGATCCTGCAGTTTTGATGGGAATCACCTCGGTAAAAGCGAGTTGCAGGATCCACTAATGGGGGCCACTGAAGCATCCCCAGGGTCACCCTTATGGGATAGGAGCTTTCTTAAAAACTTAAAGAGCGCGGGAGCATTCTTGAGAGCTTCCAGGAGGGGGCTACTGGCATAGATTCGGCGTAAGGTCTCTAAGAAGCGCGCGAATCCAGGTTCAAGTTGGGATAGCTTAGACCACGCCAGTCGCTGAGGGTAGGGCACTGGGGGCTGGTAGGTGCGAGCAGGAGGTGGAGGCCTAGTCTCCTCAATAGAGCTCAAGTTCTCCTCCCACTTTTGCCCCTCTGTTCCTACAGAGTCAGGAACAGGAACTATCTCCTGGAGAAGCATCACTAGGCTCTGCTCTGCCCCCACTCCAATTGTGGAGATGGCATTGGCATGATGGCGGGGGTTGACCTCCGGCTGGCCTGGAAGTTGCCCCTGAGGCCGCGACAAGTGGCTTACTTGCTGAGCAATCTGGGCGATCTGGTCGTCTATTGTCTTCTGGTGCGCAGCCATAGCATCGAGTCTGGAGGTCAATAAATTGATTGATTCACCAAGACTTTCGTTAGTCTTGGTCTGAATCGCTATGAAGCGCTCCATGAGGCTCTCCAGATGTGATGTGGGTTGAGGAGGTGGAGGGGGTGGAGGAGTGTAGGGAGCTCTGTTGGGGAAGCCAGGTGACTGGACAGAACTCTGGAGATGAGGGTTGGAGTTTTGGGAAGGGGGGTTTAGGTGACTCTTCCAACCCTAGTTGTAGGTGGTGGGATGGGAGTGATTTTGAGGAGTTGGGGTATAGTTATGGTAGGCATTAACGTGTTCAACGCTGGAGGGAGCATTGTAACACTCGACGGAAGTGCGGCCCCGTACACCACGGACCTCACAGATAGCATAGGCCCCCATCGATGGCCCCGGAGATGTAGCTGATGGAGTAGTCACTTTCTCCAGTCACTGTGCGAAAGTGTCCACCCTACTAGCCTGAAGCGTCACAACTTCTACCTCATGTCTGCCACCACCTCTTTTGGGGGTAGCCTTCTCGCTTGCCCAGTGGTAATTATTGGAAGTCATCTCTTCCAACAGCATCTTGGCCGCATCGATCGATTTAGCCATTAGAGCTCCCCCCGCTGCGGCATCGACTGAAATTTTCACTGACCGCTCCAATCTATTATAGAATGTCTGGATTGGGAGTCAGTTAGGAATTCTATGGTGGTGGCACTGTCGTTGGAGGTCCTTGAACCTCTCCCATGCTTTATAAAGTGACTCTCCATCCTCCTGGGCAAAGGATGTGATATCTGTCCTCAACTTGGCAGTTATGTCAGGTGGGAAGTATTTGCTGAGGAACGCCCTGGAGAGAACCTCCCAGGTGGTGAACGAGTTGGGCTCCTCGTTCTGCAGCCAGTCACTAGCTCTGTCCCTCAATGAGAAAGGGAAAAGCTACAGTTGAATAGCATCGGCGGACACCCCATTGAGTTTGATAGTGTTGCACTTCGCAAGGAATTTGCGAAGGTGTGCGTTGGGGTTGTCCGAGAGATATCCGTCGAACTGGTCACGCTCCATGAAACTGATGAGCGCCGGGTTGAGCTCGAAATTGTTAGCCTCGATCGCCGGGCTAATAATCGATGAGGTGATGCCAGATGCCTGCAGTAAGGCATAGTCCTGCAGCACCCTATTGTCTTTTTGGGCCATCATCACTGCTTCTTGCTTCCTCCTTCTCGCTTCTCCGCTACGTCGGCGTGCGGCTGCCTCTATCTCAGGATCGAGGGGGATAAGGTCTTGATCCCTCTAACTCCTCCTGCACATACAAAGCAAGCACTACCAGGGCGTTAACAGTTTCAAGCAGGAATGGGGAAGGGAGAAATAAAAAAGTGCAAAAGAAAAGAAAAAGCCTAGTCTAGAGTACTCAAATCGATTCTAACATCAAAAGGCGCAAGCTCCCCGGCAACGGCGCCAAAAACTCGTTATCGTTTTAATTACCGCAAGTGCACGGTGCCAGTTGTAACTAACAACGGCAAGTATCGGTCGAATCCATAGGGAGCTTTGCTTTCGACTACCAGAACTAATTAGACTACTCAAGCTAGGCAATCACAGTTGTGAGTTAGGGACTCAACTAGGAGAAGCGATAGCAATTAAAAAGCGTAATAAACAACAGAATGGAAAATACCTAGGTTGGAACTAACAGCACGAATATGCTAGTGAATCAGTTACACCCAATCAAACATTCCCAAGCATGCATCACCAATGGATAGATTATCAATTGAGCCCATCTTCTCCCTCTCTCAAGGGTCGAAGACTAATCCTAGAACTATAGTCGCCTATTCTTATGGAACTAAAAGTCGAAGAATTACAAGATTTACAATCTCAAATCCCAATTAGAATCTTAACTATTTTCATGTTAAAACCCTAATCATCTACTAAGGCGCACTAGGAAAAGGTTTTGTCTCTCAACACTCCCCTAAACTCCAATAAAAAGGATGAATGTTCTTTCAAGTATTTCATCGAGCATGTGGCGTGCGTAGTAGAATTCATAATCGCAAAACAAGGGGGAGCAGAGATTGGGCCAGTACAAGATTCAACTACACATATTCGGCGTCAATCCCAACCTAAGTTGAAGGATTTAGCCTACAATCATATTTAACACAACAATCTCAACAATCAGCCCAGTAATCATGATAACCAAAACCTAAACAATCAAGAACAAGTGAGGGAGAATTTAGAGAGAAAAAACCTGGAATAAATCGAAGGAATTAATGATGGAATAAACTTTAATCCAATAGCGTAATTCAAGAGTACAAAAACTTAAACCTTGAAGTAAACCTAAGAATCGCCTAGAGAGAGTTCTCAGAGAAAACCAAATATTAAACCAAGCATGCCCACAAAATAACCCCGAAGGCAAATTTAAGTTGCGTCGTGGAACGGGGGTGGCACGGTCGTGTCCTAAGCCACCGCACCACCGTGCCAAAGTTCTGAGAAAGACCGGTCTTGCGGAACCGGCCACGCCATGTGGCACGATCGTGCCACGTGACACGGCTACACCGTGCCATGTGGCATGGTCGTGCCACGTGGCACGGTCAGGCCCTGCCATTTGGCTACCGGCTCGGCTTGGTCGGGCCTTTGTGGTTCGGCTCTGCCGCGTGTGTTCGATTCCCCGGGACTTCCGTGCGACGCTTTTCCGTGGTTTTAGCATATGTTAGCCATACTTTGCTAAGACATATGCTAAATTTAGAAAGCCCTTTGACCATTTAGAATAGCATAACAACCTAATAAAGTTTTACATGCTAGCTTTGATTATTTAATCAAAATATTGAGCTTCTATGAGCTAAAGCCTGCCCTAGGTTCTGCTGAATTAAATTGTATTGAATTGCTTTGACTTGCTTCCAACAATTAAATAACTAGATTTGCTAATTGTTCTTTTTACATTACTCTTTTGGTGATATAGGGAATTTAGGGAATTGTAACCATACATGTTCAAGTTGAAAAGGGTATAAGAACAATCATAAGAGGGGGATTTTGCAATATATTTAAGGTAGAAGCAGGATCATGTCTTTATTTAAGTAAACAGATATGTCTATGACTTCATATGGAAATCCAAAGCTATATTCACTTTAAGGCAATAATAACAGCTTTGGTTTGTCAAATAGTTCTTCAGTTCTTTTAATGATTACCAAACTTATTCAAAATAGTCATTATCTTATTCTATACAAGCTATGATTGCCAGGTTTGCAAAACTATGTGGTGCAACTATAACAAGGGCCTGGAATCTAAATGTCACCATGTAATTATAGCAGCAGATGCAAATCATGCATGCAGTAGGACCTTGAAAATTCTCATGGCTTTTCTTAATGGGAGATGGATATTTCATACTAATTGTAAGTTCTGCCTTTTCGTGTTGTTGATAAATTGTTCAATTCTCTATAAGGGCAATTAATTTATAGCTATTTGGAGTCACTGATTGTTAGAAATGGCTAGTGAACGTTGTGTTGCTGCCATTGATCTTTGTTTGTTTTCTTAATTCTTGATTAAAATTGATTTGGAGTTACTGATTGTTGGAAATGACCAATGAATGCAAATTGATCTGGGTCATGTGCTCACTTGAGTCTTTTATCTAAGTTTTATGGGTTTCTTTGTCTGTCTCAGTTTGCTTTCTTTGAGTTATCCCCCAATTAATCAAGGTTAGATTCATTCTTGTTCCTTTTTTATTTTGTTCTTGTCACTGGCTTTGAAAGATGAGTCATATATTGCAATTGTCTTTCTTCTCTGTCAAATTGCTCTGGTTTATGCACCATTGCTCACTAAAAAGTTTAAAGATTAAGGATAAGTTATAAAAACTACGATATGAAGATGGAGTAGGGATTCAAAATTGTAGCGATACACCATTATGTACTATCTTGTGCTTGATTTGGGAAAGTACTTAGTGGACTAGAGTTTGTTTCAACTATAAATTTGTCTTTGTTAATTCTCTCATGCGTAAAACAATGCTAAAATTATAATGCACACCAAGTGTTCAATAAAATGCCTCAGTCAAGTATGGTTCATTTTTAGAATAATGTGCTTCCTTCTTCAAGTCTAATGCTATGCATAATTTACCATATTATTGTAGGTACCATATAGGATATGAATTGTTGAAGAGCATAACATGAAGGAGAGGCTATGATTATTGGAATCCATGCTTCTGGTGCTCCCAAGAGATGGGTAAATCAAATATAGATCTTGTCTCTGTATTAAATTCATGGTTTCTTCTTCTTTTTTTAAAGAAGCGGGGGGTGAAGGCTTTGCTTGAATGTGGGTAAGTCAAGACACTAAACACAGCACCCAGTCATAGTGTTTCTCCCCAAATAATATTGATCGACTAAATTACTACTACTTATTATGTGATCGACTTTGGCAATTTGATAATCTTTGGTGGCAAATGACACAATGGCTAACAAAGCTTGAAAAGGAAGAAACTTGGAAGGAAACTAGGAACTTTTTCCAATTAGAACATCCACTCCAAACCCCTCAGTAAGCAAGAAGTCTTTGTTTTTTAATTGATTCGAAATTTGCATTGATCACTTATGCATTGCTTCCATGTTTGTTAGTATCTTCAATGTCATGTGTTTTTAAAATAATGTTGCCTGGATTATCATTTTCAAAGCTTTGTTGTTATAGTAAGCTTCATTCATCATAAACCTATTTGCTTCTATTAGATGTTGTCTCATTCACTTTCAACTTACTTTTAACATGCCTTTTTTATTATGGAACCTAAACATAAGGTTTTTACTATTTTACTTCTTAGACCTGTTCAATCTAGCAAATAGTCATATGAGAAGAATTGATTGATTATCATGTTATTATTTTTTTTGGTCTATCTACAATTAGGATTTTGGCTATGTGATCTTGATTGTTTGTTGCTTTTGATTCTCGATATGAGATGCATTTTCTTGCCTTTGTTAGCATTGTGTTTTCCTTTTTTGTTTTAATTTTTCTATGTCTATTTTCTTATGTCTCACCTCATTTGACAGGAGCTTATCACTATAAACATTAAAGGAAATAACCTTAGCCACCCATAGTCCTCTATTTCGACTAAGTAGCTCAATTTCTATTCTCATCCATTGGTAAATTGAAGATCCTTTCTCTCTTTTCTTTTCTTTTCTTTTTTCTTTGGCCTCATTTTCATTTTGCTCAGGCGTGTAGCTTAAGTGCCCATAACATTATCTCATTCTTCGTTTACTTCTCCAAGGGCAATGTACAACAACATCGATTAGTGGATGGAGGATCTTGAAGTTCAGGCATGAAGCTTTTGTAATTGTATACAAGCAAGCAAATGGCTTTTGCAAACTTAAAGCTCAACAAATGTTTTTGATTAATTAACTTTGTGCTTGGAATTTTTTTTTTCTCCTTTTACAGTTGATATCAGTTATCGACTCAGTGTCATGGAGTCTTCCTTTAGACTCAACTAAGGAAACCTTTAATTTTGGATGAAGAAACATTTGTTGAGCTTTAGACATAATTTCTTTTCTCTATTCAGTTATCAAGTTAATACTATATTGTATAAGGCACATTTCTTGGTGTTCCCAAAGATGTAAATGTGATCATCTAATGTTGATGCATTCATAATCTTATTTCAGCTTTGTCTAGAGAATACTCATTAAGTTTACGGAGGCAATTTTTCAAGAATCTGAACGGAGACTACCTGAGGTTTTGGATTGGATGCGATAATGTTTGCGACAGTTCTTATACCATGCCATGATACCCTATCTCTCTGTATGCCTTGTCTTTTTTATTTTCCAGTCTCGACCTCAAGTTATCCTTACAAACTTTGCTTTTTGGTCTATGGATTACATGCCTCTTTTTGAATGAGATTCTTCATAGGCAGTGCTTAGTTTGTTGTTTAACTAACTTGTTAGGCCATGATGATCTTATGTTAGCTTGTTGATGCTTTGTTTTTGAGCTAAGAAAGTGATGGACTTCATGGTTGTTAGTTTATCTCGTGAAGTTTACCTACCGTTAATCAATGAAGTAGAAGACAAATCCTGACTATGCAAGCCATTACATGCTTTTATGGTAATGAGTTGTTTGATTTGGGTTGTGCATTGAAATGCCCTATCATAGCTTATTTGATCTCTTAGATTTATTCATGATAATGGGTTGGATTTGTGTTGGATACTCCAGGCGTGTGGCCTATTGAGTTGATTTACTCTAGCATGTGGCCATTGAGATTGTGAATAGTTTTTTTTATTGTATTCATAACATGTTGCAAAAGGAAAATAGCCAAGTTTTAGGCAGTATTATGTCGATTTTTTTTTTTTCAAAATTAGGAAATTTACTAAAAAGACAAAGCTAAGGGTAAAGATCTTACATAATGCCTGTAGAGCGGGAATACCTAATTGTGAAGGCTAATAGATATTAAATCTTGTAATCTTTTTAGAACTCTTTTTGTATTAACAGCGCTGTTTGATGTAGTTAACTCTAATGTATAGGTTTGATGATTTCAGGTTGAAACTAATGGCAGCATGCCACAAAATTGGATATCAAGTTTGGGTTCATGAAGTGTTTACTTAGAATTATGGAGTTCTATACTATCTCATTCGTTCTGTTCAGATTCAATCTTATATGCAAACTCACCTTTTATGTAGTGGGTACATACTTTATAGGCACTACAAAACAGTGTCATGTGTTTACTCTTATTTAACCACACTTAACTAAGTGTAGCAGAAAAATAAGCAAAAATGAGTGTCCAGTACTATCCCCACACATAATATGTGAGAAAAGATATAACAACTCTTATAAGAGTGATAGTAAATAATTAAGACATGTCCACATATATTAAGTGTGGGGACTTACATCTTATGAATGGGGACACTTGGCACGGATATGAAGTATGCAATCATATATTTTTAATTTTCAAAATTTCCTTTAAGTGTCACAGCTCATTAAATGAATTGATAGCGAAAACCAGTGAATTAAAAAAAAAAAAAGAAAGAAAAGGCCAGGGGACTAGAGACATTCGGATTCCTCGCGCAGTCAGGCTCTTCTCACGCAATCAGGCTCTTCATTCTCATCAGGGGCCTAATTGAGACCCTTCCGGTTTCGCGACGTGTGTCTTTTATGGTTGTGCTAGGTCGTGTGTTATCGGTGGTGGTCATGCTCGACGGCAAGAGCTCCAGGCATTGACGGCATGGTTTTGCAATGGTGCTTGTGTCTCTGCGTTGACTGTCGGCACTTTTTTCTCTCACTATCTGGTTGGATGTCGCGCTTATGTCTGTGCTTCACTGGTGTTCTTTGAACACAAATGTAACACCCCGAAACTCTAATTTCATTTCTTATTTACTAACCTTCATCCTACATGGCAACAGAACCTAATTGGGGTGTTACCACCGTATTTTCTTCTTGGAAATACCAGGCTAGATATCAAAATAATAATTAATACAATAAACTTAATAATACTTCAATCTCCACATTATTCAAATACTAGTAACATCTACTAAATGAAAACCAATATTCATAGTGAACTTTGTCTTAACAACTAAACTTCCATCTTCTTTTACTCATGTGTTTGGGTCTCTCTCTACTTTCAGTTCCCCGGTCCCATGCACGACTAAATCACCTGAAAAGAAAAACATTTTATAAAAGTGAGAGAAACTCAGTAAACCATCACCCTTAACAGTTAACTACGCACACAAATTTATTTTGAAAATATTTTAATGGGTAGGGAAAATAGCAAAACTCTCAAGACACATTTCTTATTAACATAGCCTTCCATGGTTACCATCTCGCGGAGATGTAAATTCATAATTTATGATCCAAACACAACAGTCAGATTTTAGATGAGCGACCCCACTGGATCTCATGGCCTGCATTTCAGTTCAATGCAACCGCTTAACTCGTTCCTAGCCTACCACTACTCAGGCGGTTACCGCTCAACCCTTTCCTGGCCTGCCACCGACAAATATGGTTATCGCTAACCTGGCCCATGTCTTAGCAGAGCACGTGGCCGCTCATATGCATGCACTAGTTTCCTAGGGAAGGCTCATGGCCTTCAATCAACACAGTCAGATTAAATATCACCTAACTTAGCCCTTATAGTTATTGATTTCATTTCTCCTTATTAGAGATCGATTTAGCACAAATGAGTTCATTCAATCTCAGCCACTTCTCCCAATGGCAACACCGCAGCAGTAAAGCATGAATTTCCAACAAAACATGACAAAGTCTCAATTTCATAGCATATTACATCATATAGATTCTACTACGTAGTTACATTCAGTTAACTCATGCTATTGTTCCTTTAAATTAGTAAATATGACAGTTGTTACCATGTTCAATGCACATACAGTTGTAAACAACATAGGAAAGGGTTAGGGAATGATTGTTACTTGGATGCCATGCAAGTTATGGGCTCAACTACTATTCCGAACTTACTACTCCGCACCTCGGCCAACACATAGCTCACACTCAGTCTAAATTCAAATAAATTACCCCCTGATCTTTTTCTTACTTTCAACAATTTTATAAAATTTTACCCATACTTTTAGGACCCTCAATTCAAGCCCAAACTAGGGTCCAGATTGACCAGAACCTGGCCCTATCTCCAGAGGCAATAGCTTCTGATTCTGATGTCTAATTTAAATTTTCTAACCCAATCCAGAAACTTTGAGTCGTTCTCTACCCCTATCATGTTCAGGGTTTTGCCCGATTCCATCCTAAACTAATTCGTTTTCTCACTTATTTTAGTGGCGTCACTGACTGTCTTGGTCTGGACAGTCCATGGTAAACTGATTATAACTTGGGCCACACTACCCCAATCGGCCCAATTCTAAAACGAGTTATGCGACACATCCCTAGGCATCCATCCTAAAAATTTGGCAATTTTTGGCTCACTGACCCACTGTGGGTGAATTTTCAAAATGGCCGTAGTTGTAACCCACTTTCCAACCCAGCAGACCCAACCCAGATTTCCTAACCCGAATTTCTAGCCTCATAATTTTCACACCCGATGTCCAAAACTCAAATTCTTTCCCATTCAAGAAAGAGGAGCTTGTCCTCTACAACTTTTGTGTTATGTGCTTTTATTAATTCTCTCAGCATCTAGACCGAAAATCCCAAAATATGCAAACTATCCTTGACTGTCCTAGTCCAAACAGTCTCCCATAAACAGACTATAACTCTTTTGATACACATTGAAATCCATTGATTCAAAAGATGTAGCATAGAGGACACCTTGGCCTATCTACCCTTCAAATTTGAAGATTTTTTAGGCTAGAATAAGAACGAAAATAGTTTTTCTAAAATTACATGTATTTTCTATCATCAACAGTGGCATGTTCCCATCAAACCTCAATCCAAAACCCAACCTTTTCCCCCTAATAATCATGTTTTAGGTCTCAGAATAACCCTCTTAACAATTTAATGACCCTTCCCCCTTAACCCAAGTCGTCTAAGTCAAGGAAACCTACAATTTGATACAAAAAATATAACAAAAACGCTACATGCTTGCCTTAATGTAAATTTGGTAGAGAAGTGATTTGAGAGTCGAACCCTTCGTGCTTTAAATATAAAAACAGCATAAGCAGAATAAATTTAATGCTTTCCACTTGAAATTTGCATAAAACATGATATATATATATATAAAGAAGTTGAAAGAGTTTGGGATACTCATACATGGGGGGCATGGGATGCACCCCACTT
>NCQT01123358.1:2500-10649 GCA_002740465.1 Stenocereus thurberi
TTGAGGCAATTTTAATGGTGGGATAATATGAAGAAAGAGATTGTAAAATATGTGGATAAATGTTCAATGTGTCAAAGGGTAAAAGTTGAACATCAATCTCCAGTAGGAAAACAGAGGCTTTTAGAGATTCCTACCTGGAAATATGACTCAACCTTAATGGATTTTGCTATGGGATTGCCCTTTTGGCTTTAAAAAAGAATGTTATTTGGGTCATTGTGGACAGACTCACCAAATCTGCCCATTTTATACCAATCCATAACACCTAGAGTGTAGAGAGACTAGCATAATGTCTTATAAAAGAATTAGTCTGGTTATATAGCATGCTAAAGCACATAGCATCTGATAGGTACTAGTGGCCTCAAGGTCACTTTGGTAAGCCCTGGAGAAAGCTTTTGGAAGCAATCAAAATTTTAGTAGTTCATATCATGCTGAGACAAATGGGTAGACCAAAGGAGTGAATCAAATCTTGGAGGATATGCTGAGAGCATCTGTGCTACATTTTCAAGGAACGTGGGAAGAATATTTTCCTTTGATGAATTTTCATACAATAATAATTATCATTCCACCATTAAAATGACTCCCTTTGAGGCATTGTGCGGTAGAAAATCTGCCCATTTTATACAAATCCATAACACCTAGAGTGTAGAGAGACTAGCATAATGTCTTATAAAAGAATTAGTCTAATTATATAGCATGCTAAAGCACATAGCATCTGATAGGTACCAGTGGTCTCAAGGTTGTTTTGGCAAGCCCTGGAGAAAGCTTTTGGAAGCAATCAAAATTTTAGTAGTTCATATCATCCTGAGACAAATGGGTAGACCAAAGGAGTGAATCAAATCTTAGAGGATATGCTGAGAGCATCTGTGCTAGATTTTCAAGGAAAGTGCGAAGATTATTTTCCTTTGATGGAATTTTCATACAATAACAATTATCATTCCACCATTAAAATGACTCCCTTTGAGGCATTATGTGGTAGAATGTGTAGAACACCACTGTACTAGAGTGGGCTCGATGACTGGCTTAGAGTCGATTTAAGGACACCACTGAGAAGATAAGGAGAATTCAAGAACATATTAAGGTAACCCAGAGCCGACAGAAGAGTTATGCTAATGAAAGGAGGAGACTATTAGAGTTTCAAGTGGTAGATAAAGTGTTCTTGAAAATATATCCAATTAAAGGAGTGAGGAGGTTTAATATTGGGTACAAACTAAGCCCTAGGTATATCACGCCTTATGAAATTATTCAGAAGTTAAACCTTTTGGCTTATAGGTTGGATTTACCAGTAGAACTTGAGCATGTGCATAATGCTTTCCACATTTCAAATCTTAAAGAGTATGTCCCAGAACTTGAGCATGTGCATAATGCTTTCCACATTTCAAATCTTAAAGAGTATGTCTCAGATCCAAACCATATCATTATTGTAGAATCTTCAAAGGTTGCAGAGAACCTAGTGTATGAGTAGTGTCCCGTGCAAATATTAGATTACAGGCTTAAAGAACTTCGGAAGAAAGGTAATCATTTGGCAAAGGTTTGGTGGGCCAGCCATACTTCATCTAAAGTTAATGGGAGACAGAGGAAGACATGAAAATTGAATACCCGTACTTGTTTGCGGTAAACTCAAGCTTTCTTTTAGTTTTAAAATTTCGAAGACAAAACCTATTTTAAGGGGGGAAGGCTATAATGACCAGAACCTAAAATTACACTAATTACCTTATACTATCCTAATTAAAATTTAATTAGCTTGTGGGTTAACCCAAGATTTCTTTTAAGTTTTAAAATTTCAAGGACAAAAGTTATTTTAAGTAGGGCAGGCTATAATGCCCAGAACCTAAAATTAGACTAATTACCTTAGACTATCCTAATTACAATTTAATTAGCATGGGTGCCACATTTTAATTTAGTATTTTGTATATGTGATCATCTATTTATGTAATTACAAGTTGAATCACCAGAGTGGCCTTAAAGTGAATTTCATTATGTTCCCAGACAACCTAGTCAAGGTATTAATGAATACTTGAACTATGGCTAAATCAAATTTTCCTATTTATTAAATTGGTAGTTTCAGAACTAAAATAAATTATGTATATATGTTTGTGTGCGTGTGGGTGCGCGCACATGTGTAATATATATATACATATACATATACATATACATATACACATACATACATACATATATGTGTGTGTGTGCACATAAATAAACCTAACAACAATGAAACAATAATAATAAAATAAGATATGGATAAAAACAGTGCAAGGAATAATATATATTTTTACTCTCAAATGGGCAAGCGATGGAATGTCTAATTCTTTATAAGTATGTTCCCATTGTGACTGCAGAGGAGGAGTTGCATGGAAATTTAATCCAATTAGACATGTCGAAATTCGTTATAATCTTGGGGATGTGTTGGTTGACTACATATAGGGAAACCATAGATTTTAACGATCTTAAGGTCACTCTAAGGGACCAAAAGGGTAGAGAAATGTGTTTTCCTGGTGAAGGGCTTGGGAAAGAGCATCCTTTAACATCAATTATAAAGGCAATTAGGTTAATAAGGCAAGGCTGTGTAGGATATTTATGTTAAGCCACTGAAGTTTAGGAAGAGGAGATGGCAATAACAAATTTTTCTGTGGTGTGTGAATTTCCTAATGTCTTTCCTAATGAATTACTTGGTTTACCCCCCAAAAGGTGGTTGATATTGAGATTGGGCTAATTTTGGGTGTATAACCTATTTCAAAAGCTCCATATGGGATGGCCCAATGGAGCTCAAAGAATTGAAAACTCGGTTGGATGAGTTACTGCAGAAAGGATTTATTCGATTGATTATATCACCTTAGGGAGCCTCAGTTTTGTTTCTAAAGAAATATAATGGAACTTTAAGGTTATCTATAGATTACATGAAGTTATACAAAATTCCCATTAAGAATAAGTACCCTTTGCCCCGAATAGATGGTCTATTTGATGAACTGCAAGTAGTTGGGGTGTTTGCGAAGATTAATTTGAGGTCTAGTTACCATCAGCTTAGTATTATGCCAGAAGACATTCCTACAATGGCGTTCGGGACTAGATATGGTTATAATGAGTTTATAGTGGTTCCTCTTGAACTTACAAATGCCCCTGTATTTATGGATCTTGAACTTACAAATGCCCCTGTATTTATGGATCTTATGAACAGAGTTTTTAGAGCTTATTTGAACAAATTTATGGTGGTATTCATAGATGACATTCTAATATACTCCAAGGACAAGGAGGAGCATATTAATCATTTGAGCACTATGTTACAAACCTTGAAGAACACCTGTTTTGTGCTACACTAAAGAAGTGTGAGTTTTAGTTGACTGAAGTGACCGTTTTTGGGCATGTAGTTTCCAAAAAAGCAGTTAAAGTTGACCCTCTGATGATAAAAGTAATCACTAAATGGCTCAGGCCAACCAATGTGGCAGAAGTAAGGAGTTTTCTTAGGCTTAACAAGATGCTATACGAAATTCATGGAGGATTTTTAAAAAATAGCATCACTACTAACTAACTCATTGATGAAAATGACTAAATTTGAGTGCTCAGGCAGGTGCGAAAAGGCATTTCATGAACTAAAGAGATGCTTGACCGTAACTCTTATTCTTAGCTTGCCCATAGAGGATAAATAACATACCATTTATAGTGATTCTTTTAAGAATGCGCATGATTATGTGCTGATTCAAGATGATAAGGTAATAGCCTATGCCTTTAGATAACTCAAACCGTATTAAAAGAACTACTCACGCTTGATTTTTAGTTGGCTGTAATGGTTTTAACATTAAAAATTTGGTAACACTGCTTATATGGGGTGCATGTAAGATCTGTACCGATCAAGAGAGCCTAAATTACATCTTTACTTAGAAAGAAATCAACTTGAGGCAACAATGATGGTTGGATTTGTTAAGGACTATGATATGCAAACTCAATATCATCCTGGGAAGGCGAATGTAGTGCCAGATGCATTGAGTAGAAAGACCTAACAAGGTTTCAATAGAATGATAAGTACCCAACCTGATACTAAAAGACCTTGAAAATATAGGTATTGAACGTGTGTTGCTACGGCTCACAGATGAGTTATTGTCAGCATTAAAGTTGCAGCCTTTGATAATAGAAGAGATTAAGGCGAGTCAAAAGAATGATGCTAAGTTAGAGAGGCTTAGACAGAATGTTGCACAAGCAAAATTGTCTGGCTTTATAGTACATGAAGATAGAAACTTGAGGATTCAAAACCGACTGTGCATGCCCAATAAGGAGGTCTTGCGAAGAAAGATCTTAGAAAAGCCCTAAAATATTTGCAACTCAGTACATCCAGGAGAAATAAAAATGTATAAGGATTTGAGGAAATTTTTATAGTGGGATAATATAAAGAAGGAGATTGCAGAATATGTGAATAAATATCTAATGTAACGAAGGGTAGAAGCGAGACATTAGTGTGCAGTAGGCGAACTAAGGCCTTTAGAGATTCCTACCTGGAAATGGGATTCAATCTAAATCAATTTTGTTATGAGATTGCCCCTTTTGGCTTAAAAAAGAATGCTATTTGGGTCATTGGGACAGACTCACCAAATCTGCCCATTTCATACCAATCCATGACACCTACGGTGTGAAGAGACTGACACAATTATATGTAAAAGAAATAGTCCGATTATATAGCATACTAAAGGGCATAGTATCTGATAGAAACCAACAGTCTCCAGCTCGATTTTGGCAAGCCCTAGAGAAAGCTTTTGGAGCCAAGCAAACCATGAGACCAATGGGTATCCCGGAAGAGTGAATCAAATTCTGGAGTATGTGAGAGCATGTGTGCTAGATTTTCAGGGAAAGTGGGAATATTATTTACATTTAGTGGAATTTTCCTACAATAACAATTATCAATCCACTATTAAAATGGCTCCTTTCGAGGCACTGTATGGATGGAAGCACAGAACACCCCGATATTAGAGAGAGCTTGATGAACCATTAACCATAGGGCCTGACTTGATTTAGGAGACCACTGAGAAGATAAGGAGAATTCAAGAAACATTAAAGGAGCCTAGAGTCGACATAATAGTTATGCTGACAAAAAAGGAGGAGACCATTAGAGTTTCAAGTGAGAGATAAAGTATTTTTGAAAGTATCTCCAATTAAAGGAGCGACAAGGTTCAATATTAGGGGTACACTAAGCCCTAAGTATAATGGGCCTTATGAAATTATTAAGAACTTAAACCCTGGTCCTTATAGGTTGGATTTACCAGTAGAACTTAAGCATGTGCATAATGTTTTCTACATTTCACAACTAAGAAAGTATGCTTGAGATCGAAATCATGTCATCATAGCAGATTCTATAGGGGTCACGGAGAATCTAGTGTACAAGGAGCATAAGGTTAAACAACTCCGAAACAAAAGCATTCCTCTGGTAAGGGTTCTGTGGGCTAACCATGCCTTATTTGAAGTTACACGAGAGTATAGGAAGACATGAAAAGCAAATACCCAAACTGTTTGAGGTGAACTTAAGGTTCCTTTCAAATTTCTACGTTTCAAGGATGAAAATTATTTAAGGGGGAAAGACTGTAACATCCTGAACCTAAAATTATGCTAATTACCTTGGATTATCATAATTAAAATTCAATTAACTTGGGCATTGCATTGTAATTTAGTATTTTATACATGTGATTATCTATTTGTGCAATTGCAGGTTGAATTCATAGAGTGGCGTTTATGTGCCTAGATAACCTAATCAAGGTATTAACGAATACTTAAACCAAAGCTAATAAATTTGCCTTATTATAACAGGTAATTTTAGAACATAAATAGTAATTAATATATATATATGTATATGTATGTATGTATATGTGTGTGTGTGTATATATATATATATATATATATATATATATATATACACACACATACATACATACATACATACATACATACATACATATATACAGACATAAATAACCATAACAACAATGAAACAATAATAACAGGATAAGATATATATAAAAAGAGTGCAAGAAGTAATAAATTAAAGATGAAAATTCTTTCATCCAAATTTTTACTCTCGAATGGTGAAAAAATTAATCCATAAATTTTAGCTAAGAAATTAGCCCAAGGTACATGTTGGATATGAAAAAAAGAAAAAGAAAGATTACTAAGAATAAAATATCAGAAAAACCTAGACAATTACAAGGTTATAAAGTATAAAGAAACAAAAGGAAAGCCAAAAAAAATTAAGTATACCTAATTAAACTGTACATCCTCTGCCTTCCCTTTATTGAGAAACACCCCCCATTTTTTCATCATGCACAGACCCTCGACTTATGCTCTATCGCCTGCCAGCCGTGCACAACTAGAGGCCGCAGGCCGTCTATCTGCTGCCCATCCACCCCCGCCAGCACTGCAGCCTCCAGCTCTTCTCCCCTCAAATTGTCTTTCTCTTTAGTGTGTGCTCAAGTGGTCAGAAGATGAAACCCTAACTCTCCATAATTTGAGCTCCATTATTTAATGATTTAATTTTTGGTATGAGATGATATATTTAGCTTTGTTGAGTATTATTTTGTATTTTTCTTGAATTTGTAGATGTGCAATTGAAATGGTGATGCTTGAGGTTGATGAGGATGAACATGAAAGTGTAGATTTGCCTTTTGGATGAAATTTTAACTTGATTATGTTGATTTAATAGTGTTTAGATAAATTTTAATGAATGTTTGAAGGAAATAAATGAGATACATGTGTACTGGATGTATTTGTTGTTGCCATGGACATGGTGCTTTAGAGTTTGTGGTTTGAGTGGCGATTCAAATTTGATTTCATTGAATTAATGAAGTTTAAGTGAATTCTAACAATAATTGAGTGAAATTAGTGTGATTGCATGTGTGATATGTATGGATCTGCGATTAGCCATGGCTATGGGGGAGGGGGTGAGCTTGTGAGTTGTAGTCAAGGAAGGAAGGAGGGAAAAGAATTCATTTTAGGAAATTTAAGATTGATTAAGTCACTATGAGGTCGTGGGTTGATTTAAAAATGATCAGAGGATAAATGTGGTGGGTTGTAGGGTTGAAAGAATGAAGAGAAATATGGGCATTTTGAGATAATTGAAATGGATCTTTCCTAATGTCATTTTAGAACTAATTTAAGGATTTAGATGAGTTAAGTATGTAACTTTTTTATAAATTGTTGTATAATAAAAACATTCGCAAAGGTCAAGTTTTGCATTTGGATCAAGTGATAGGCTAATTGATTATGGAGCAGCCAATGACAATGTACATGTTTGGGACTAGCAAGGAAGAATGAAACAAAGACTTCTTGATGTGGACCCCAAAACAAGCACACATCTTCATCCTAAACCAAATTGTGATTAAATAATCTAAATCCCAATGATGCTAGCAATAATATGACTATTAAAGAGATAACAATAATTACGACAAGAAAAAATTACCATGGTTCTAATAGCAACAATATTAATGAATGTCGATACCAGTAAGAGCGACAAAAATATTAATATTAATGATGGAGATCCCTCCATCCTCTTGATTTAAAAGAAAGCAAATCAATTAGGTAAGCTCCATATGCTGGATAAAGGATGAATAATTCATCCAAGTTTTGTTTAAACTTTGAAACTGCAGGGCAAAGGGTTCGTTCCAGCACTAACCCGTTTTTGTGTGCAAATTTCGACAAGCATCCTTAAGGTTTAAGTCTGATATTTTTTTATGGGTTTGAAGTTCAAAATGTTGGCTTTCCAACAAATCAAATTTCATCCAATTTAGACTTCAGTTGGTCGTTCAAATTAGCAGTTAAACCCAAGGTGTCAAAACTGCCCAGCAGGGTCAGAATGTACTCGGTTTTGTGTATCTTTGTTCTTAAGCTATATTTCGTTGTAAGTCTTGTATTTTTACATATTTTGGGTCCTTAAGGTCTTAGCTTTCATATCCAATTAGAATTACCAGATTTGGAGTTCAATTGGTTAGTGAAATAAGCTAATTAGTAAACCTATACTGTTTTGGAGTCCAATCTGCACAGTTTAGGAAAATCAGCTGATTCAAGGAGAAAATGATGTCTAAATTCTTCTCTTCAAATTAGAGGGTAAACTAGACATCGTGCGGTTTCCATCCATGTAAGAAACGTAGCATTTGGTGTCCATTTGAGGTGTCAACCA
>NCQT01123370.1:0-12925 GCA_002740465.1 Stenocereus thurberi
TGCTCTTCCGATCTTATATATATGTAGACACACATGCATACACGTACACACGCGTGCACATACACATGAGCGCGTGTGCACACATGCGTGCAGACTCACTCACTCACATAGGCACACATATATACGTATGTATGCCTGTATGTATGTATATGTATATATGTATGTATGTGTGTGTATATATATATATATATATATATGTGTGCACATATTTGTATGCATACACACATACGTATATATACATATATACATATACATATATATATATAGATATGTGTATGTGTGTGTGTGTGTGGGGGGTGGGCGATATTGCCTCATATTTGTCCCTTAGGACTCTAATAAGTGGCTTGAGGCTCAATTCAATGTTCTTCATATAAGTGTGTTGCAAAATGATCATGAATGATACGGTCTGGCGGGATATGTCTAGAAAAACGAGTTGGATTATGTCAAAAGTCTTGCAAGAAGAGAAAGATCATTCACGGAATTGCATTGATTTCTAGTCACTCGTGTGCTAGTTATGGCATACGGTCATTATTGTGAATGTGAAATATGATGGTTTGATGAGATCAAAGTGAGACATCATAATGAAATTGAAATTATCTAGGGTTCTTGCATATTTCTAAGTACTCATGCGTGGTTCTTGATGAGAGATTATATATTCCTCACAGATGTATAGTATAGATTTCTCACAAGTATACCGGTCGCATGGCCTATTTGCCCAATATTAAGATTGTGTAGAAATAAAAGAAAATTAAGTTTTTCTTAAGGTATGTGTGATTTGTGGTTAAGTCAGCCATGGATGAAGATAAGAGAGAGAAATAAGTGAGAGAAAGAGAGAAGCCAGAAGCCATAATTTCAGATCTATCAATCTATCTTTGCAATACAATGACCTAGGCTTATATATTTTGCTGTTATGCTCATTACATCAATATGGACCCCCAAAAATATCTATAACAAACTTCCTTATTTCATACATCTATAACTGCCTTAAGTTTTAGCTGATATCCAAGCTCTCATAGCTCCTTCACATAGTACATGCCCCTTCAAGTTGGGGTAGAGGATGTCAAAAACCCCAACTTGCCAAGGAGAAATATTTGCTGGGCTACTGTTAAGACTTTGGTGAAGACATCTACCAGTTGAAACTTGGTTGGAACATAAGATGGCTTGATAGTACCTGTAAAAATTTTCTCACAAATGAAGTGACAGTCCACTTCAATGTGTTTAGTTATTTCATGAAAAAGGGGATTATGAGCAATTTGTAAAGCAGCTTTGTTGTCGCAGTGCATACTTGCTGGCTTTAAATCACAGAAGCCCATATATTTCAAAAGAGAAAGTAACTAGATAACCGCACAAGTAGTAAAGGTAATTGCTTTATACTCAGCTTTAGTTGAGGAGCGAGCCACCACTAACTGCTTTTTAGTTCTCTAAGAAATAGGACATGAACCAAACAAAACACAATACCCAGAGGTAGATTTCCTTCCCAGAGTACAAACAGCCCAGCCACTATCACAGTAAGCTGTAAGACTGGGCTGAGAATGTCGGGCTTTAAGGATGCCTTGACCTGGGGCTTTCTTGAGATACCTAAGAACATGCAATGCAGCCTGCATATGAGCAATGGTTGGGCGTTGCATAAGTTGACTTAAAACCTGCACAGTGTAACATAAATCTGGTCTAGTAATGGTCAAATAAATGAGCTTATCAATCAATCTTCTATACTGATCTGGTTCAAATAGACAAGAGCCATCAGGGGCTAATTACAAGTGAGCTTCCATAAGCATGTTGAAAGGTTTGGTATTAATCATGTTGGTCTCATACAGAAGATCCAACACATATTTCCTTTGAGACAGGAACATACCTTTGCCAGATCTGGCAACTTCAACGCCGAGAAAGTACCTCAGCTCACCTAGATCTAGTCTTTCATGTGAAAAACATAATGAAGTAGCTCCTTCAATTAATTAATATGATCAAGGTTAATTCCTGTAATCAGCATATCATCAACATACATAAAAACTGCAGTGAACCCTTGATTATTTTTCTTGGTGAATAAGCTATAATCTACTTTAGACTGTGTAAAGCCAAATGAGAGCAACTTAGAGGATAGTTTGATAAAACATTTTCGAGAAGCCTGCTTTAGGCCATATAAAGACTTCTTGAGTTTATAAACTAGGTGTTTAGAAGAAGCTTTAGCCAAGGTAGTTGGAGAAAGAGGCTCAACCTTTCCTATATAACCTTTGGGTAAAGTCATGTACACCTCTTCATGCATATCATCACGAACAAAAGCATTAGTCACATCCATTTGGCATGTATACCAGTCTTGTTATGCTCAAACAGCTAAGAATGTTCTTACTGTTGTCATTTGTGCTACAGGAGCAAAGGTCTCCTCATAATCAATACCTTTTGTTTGCCTACGGCCTTGAATAACCAACGTTACCTTTTTTCTTTCAACGGTCCCATCTGATTTATACTTGGTCTTGAACAACGATTTACAGCCAATGGCTCTTTTACCAGGAGGTAGAGTAGTAACTTCTCAAGTTCCATTCCTCTCCAATGCTTGCAATTCAATGTTCATGGTAGTATACCATTTAGCACCTGTGACTGCCTGACTGAAGGTTTGTAGGTCCTGTTCTTGATCTAGAACATAAATGAAGTCCTGATATTTGGAGCTGTGTTTGCTATAATCCACATAAGTGGCAATGGCATAGTCAGACTGGCTATGGTCTATGGAGGGTGCTATCTTAATAGCTCCAGTAACATAATCCCCCAGCCATTTAGGCCTAGAGACTGATTCGGTGGATCTTTTTACAGGTGGTATAGATGCCTTAGGTACACATGGGGATATCATCAAATGAAGATTGAGGTTGCACAGAAATAGGGGTAGGTTGGACATATTTGGAATAATCAACTGTATGTAAAGGCAAGACATGCTCAACAAACTGCACATCTATGGAAACAAATGTCATTTTGGTTTGCAAATTGAGTAATTTGTAGCCCTTTTGAGTTGCTGAATAAACAAGGAAAATGCATGGGGTTCCTCTTGGTTTGAATTTATCTGTATCAAGTTGGGGGTTGCTAGCAAAGGCCAAGCAACTAAAGGCTCTCAAATGGGAGTAATCTGGCTAATGATGATAAATCATCTCATAAGGAGTTTTATATTGTAAGATAGGGGTAGGCAGCCTGTTTATGAGATATGCTGCTATCAAAACATAGTCTCATTAATACCTTAATGGCAAATGAGCTTGAAATCTTAGAGCTCTTGACATTTTCAGAGCATGCTTATGTTTTCTTTCAGCTCTACCATTTTGTTGATGCCTATGAATGCATGATGTTTGATATATGATGCCATGTTTACTAAAGAATTGTTAACAAGGGCCACTATCACATTCAAGTGCATTATTAGATTTAATGATCTTGACTTTGGCTTGAAACTGTGTACCAATAACATTCATAAATTGCTACAGAGCATCCAAGGCTTGTGACTTTTGTTTGAGCAGATATAACCATGTAGACCTATTATAATCATCTACAATGGTTAGAAAATACTTACAGTATTTGTGTGTGGGTACCCTCTAAGGTCCTCAAATGGCCATATGAATTAGTTCAAAGAGAATAGAACTTTTATTCACACTCACAAAATAAGCCAACTTTGTAAACTTTGCCATGGGGCATGTGACACATACTCTAGTAGCATCAGCCTTCTCACACTGCAGACTAGATACATGTCTAATCTTGGACAGAGGAGCTGACCTAACCTCTTATGCCAAAGCTCATAGTTATATTTTGTAATATATCAGCAGTCAATTATTAGGTGATAATTTATCGTATTTTACATGCCTTTTTCATCTAATTTTTAGCTCGTATAATAACTTAATCTTTAGAATTTTTATTTGTTTTGTTTACTTTTATAGGCAATAACCTTAATTGAGCAAACGCCACGAAAAGAAGCGAAGACCGGCAAGAAGAGCAAAAGAAGGCAAGAAAGAACTACAAGGAAGGTTCTGCCACCGTGCTAGAAATTTGGCACGGTATGACCGTGCCACCCTAGCACGGGGTGGTCGTCCTACCTGGCACGACCATGCACAACCTCCCCGCTCACTTGCTCGCCGTATTTTCTATTTAAATCCCTTGTTTGGGACCTCCCTAGCTCTTCTGCTAGCGATTTTGAGGATAGTTTTAGGCTAGGTTTTAGCCAATAAAAACCTCAATAGGAGGATTAGATTAGGTATTAGATTGTATTTTGGATTCAAGCTTGTAGATTTCAAGATCATTCAATGAATTAAGTATAAGTTTCTCTTCTTCTCTCTCTTTTTATTTCATGTTTTTGTTCTTATTTAGGTTTTATGAGTTTAATTCTTGTATTTGATTTGTTTAGTTTAAATGTTTAGTTTTCATTGTTAATCCATGTTTATTTAGATTGTTTAGTTAGATTAGTTTCATTCTCTTTCCTCTCTTGTTCATGTTTGCTTTCATATTTGCTAGTTTAGATTTAGTTTGGATTTTTGTGTTTGTGATGTTTAGCTGTTAGTTTGTGTTAATTTTGATGATGATTAGCCTCTTGATGACTAATTAATCTTATCTAGGCCTTTATCCACCATGTTCATGCTAGAATTTAGAGTTTTCTTTCATGCCCACCAAGTGTTCGATGAAATGCTTGAAAGAGCTTTCATCCGTATTTTAGGGCATTCGGCTTATAATGAGAGGNNNGGTTGATTGTCTAGTGTGGGTAGAGAGAATAGATAAGATTCGGACATGAAAATAGTCTCAGTCGCTATCTTGGTCAAGGGTTGTCAATCTTGTAGTCTAATTGAGCTAATCCCATGAGAATCTGAGGTTATAATAATTAGACTAGCTTATGATCTTTGAGAGAGGGCTTGGGTGGTCTTTAATGATGCAACCGATCATCTCTGAATACTAACATAACTCAGGAAGGTGAAAGCTCAACTTGATTAGTCGGTTCGTCTTAGATTCGATCACAACCCAGGTCCATTTTGTTTACTTGTTTCAGTAGTTTAGTTCCTCTTTCGTTCACCCTCTATATTGCCTAGATTGGTGCGCTTGAGTGAGCTTCGGTACTTAGAAATCTAACTCCGTGTGGACGACACCCCGAGTACTCAACGATGCACCTTACACTTCGGGTTTATAAATATTAAAACCTCCCTCACACTAATACAGGACTACCACTCAATGAAACAGGTACAGCATAAAGTAGATCATCTAAATCAGAATACACCTTAGTAATGGGTTCACCAGGTAATACAGGCCTTATTGTTCCTTACCAATCCCCAAGAGCTTCTTGTTTGCGCAGTCCTGAATCAAACAGAACTTTGGATGAAAAATGACATAGCACTTGTTGCCCTTAACCACTTTGGAAACATACAATAGATTGAACTTAAAAGATGGAACATGAAGTACAACTTTAAGTTTCAATTTATTTGCTAGTTTCAAGTTCCCTATGTGAGCTATTGAAGTGGCTCGTCCATTTGGCAAATGTATCTTTGCCATTTGTGCAGGACACACAATCTGATCAAATATGTCCAATGAATTGTGTGACATATGATAAGTTGAACCTAAATCTAACACCCATTCATGCTTATCAATGATAGCATTTAAACTTATGGCCATACCTGCAAAAGTATGATCAAGTTCATCATCAGTTTCAGTATTGGTATGGCAAAGTTTGTTTATGTCTGCTGTGGTAAACTTCTTATCAGCCATTCAAGTTGCTGTTGTGTCAGTGTATATGTTTGTAACTCAGCCTTCTACACAGGTTGCATATTGTTACTATCTACTCTTACATTTGCTGCAGTTCTCCCTTTGCAATTGTTGACCCAGTTTGGCTGGTTAAATCACCCTAGAGAGGAGTAAATAGGGTGATCATTAAAGTTACAAAATAATCGAAATAGAAATGCGAAAAATGTAAATTTGGACAAAATACACAATTTATAAAGGTTCGGCCACGCCTGGTCCTCTACCCACGGGCGTCCCTTGCCGATGGGATTTTGAACATTTTTCTTTTATTAGGTAAGTCTATTACACACGATTCACTAATCGTACAACCTACTAGTTGACCCTACAACTATAGGTGTCCCAACGTACGCGTTGCTCCCCAACCGTACTTGGGTAGTCGGCCCTCCGACTAATCAACCCCACCCAATACAAAGAAAGATAATAATTATAAGATACACTTCTTTGGTATAGAACAACAGAAATATGCCAATGTAAACTCAAACTCTTCTCAAATTCCTCCTCTTGATTTGCAAGTGCATCTCTCTTTCTTCTTCTTTGCTTGTGCTCTCTCTTGTTGTGTTCCGCCTTCAGCTAGCTTCAATATTTATAGCAAAGCTTTAACGAACCCTCAAAAACTGGTCATTAGACTGAGTTTAGATTTCCTCCTGGATTTTAGCTTCAGTTCAAGTTCAGGGGTCTTGAACTTTAGTTCAGGGTCCTTGAAGATCTCATAATCTCAGTAGCAACGGTCAGGAGCTATTTTTGGCTAATTCTGATATTGTCTGCAACGGTCACTTGGTTTATTTGACTGATTGAGGATCTCTTTGAGATGATTTATAATCCCTTCCATAATCAAGGCAAATATCAAGCATTTAAAAAAGATTTAAATCTTGAAAGTCAAATATTTACTACATAAGGATCCCTAATAATAAGGAAACAACCATAACCAAAAAGGATATTATCAATCATAATTTTATCAATCATAATCAGCATTGTAATCTCAAGATAATACATATATAACATAATAAACATGTCAATTGATTAATCTCTTTTTTGTCTTTCATCAAAACATATTAAAAAACTCAATGTGAGCTTTAAGAAAGCTAACAATTTCCCCTTTTTGATAAAAGACAAAACTCAATAAAAATAATATGTCTATACGATTTTGAATGACACACCATGAAAAGTTTTCCAAATACTTCTCTCCCTTTTTGTATTTCATCAAAAAGGTAGCACAAGAGGAGAAGAAAAAATCGAAACACAAAAATTATGGCAAACACATGTAGCTCCCCCTTAACAAATCAATGAAAGATACTCCCCCTTAATCTATGACGCTCATAAAAAACATATAAGGAGTTAGATACTAACAACAAAATTAATCACATACGCTAATGCTCATTGACTTGAAATTCTCGTAAGCAACATAAGGATGTAACAAGGGATTAACATGTAGTAACATTAACAAAATTCTCCCCCTATCAGGAGTAAATCAAGGCTATCGAAAAATGATCAAGTGATATAATTTTTCCATTATAGAAACAAGCAATATCATCTATACAAGTGTTAGGGAGCATAATAAGTATGGACAAAAGCATTGAGATCATATGTGCATAATCACATGTCATAATAGTATAAGATATATTGGAATATTAATTATGTTCACATTCCAAATATCATAAAGCACATTCAAATTCAAAATATTTTGAAATCAAAATGCCACAAATAGAAAGTAGATCATGCAAAGTAACATTGTCTTATGTTTAGCAAAAATCCAAATATTATCACTATTGAAGATGTTAACATAAAAATTTAAGCCTTTGAATTGGTCATATTAAAGATACCCAGATTCTGCCTGCAGTTCAAGGCCTCGGACTGTATTTCAGGGTCTTGAAATCTAAGTAATGACAAAACAAACGAACTCACCTTATTTTTACTTTTGGCAAACTATAACTTACCATATACTTTTGCGAAACTCCAATGTTTCCTTGTCCACTTAAATTTTCAAGAGAATCAAATGCTATTGAAAATTCATTATTAATATGTAAATGAGGAATCAATGATATCCCGCGAACATGGGTTTTTTTTTATTTCTTCAAGAATGAAGTTGCTCGACCAAATCTTAATACCCTTTTCTTCTTGGATTCAAAATTGTTAGAAGTAAGAAAAATTAATGAGGTAAAATTTTTCTTTTTCTCAACCTTGACACATTTTCTTGATTTAACACCACAATCAAAAATTTTTCAAAGTTGAAAAATTGGTGTGGTATTTAAATCATAATAAATATGATAACTTAAAGAAATACTATTATTTGAAAATTCAGTTATGGATGTTACCTCATCCTTACTGCTTTGGAGAATAGATGAATAACTAGAATCATTATTTTTCTCAACAATTTCAAGAAATTCCTCAATTTAGATATGCTTGACATCATTATGTATACACCGTAGAATTGGATCATCATTTTCATGTTCTTGCTCTTCATGTAGTTGGTGATCCTTAACTGGTTTAACATTTCCTTCCATGATTATTTTATCCTGCACCACAAATTCGCTCAATACCACCTTTTGATTAGTATCATATAAATTATAAAGAGTCTCCCAAATTTCCTTGGCACTATCATAATGTGAGATAAACTCATAAATATCAACAGTAAGAGTACAACATAAAATATTTATAGCTTTAAAATTTTTGAATATCCTTCAGCCTATTCATTTTTCGATTTTGTCAATAACTATTGGACCTTTGACCATGATCTCCCAAAGATCGAGGCCCTTGTACTTGATATAACGTTCCCATTTTTCCTGCCACGAAAAATAATGAGTACCTTTAAAAAGCGGAGGGTAACAGAGTCAAAATTATAACTAGTCATGGGATCGAACTATTAGATGGTAAAGTCTTTAAAAAACAGTACTAACTCTTTTATCAATTGTTCACCCAGTTTGGCTCGTTAAATCATCGTAGAGAGGAGTAAATAGGGTGATCATCAAAATTACAAAATAATCAAAATAGAAATGCGGAAAATATAAGTTTGGACAAAATATACAATTTATAAAGGTTCGGCCACGTCTAATCCTCTACTCACAGGCGCCCCTCGCCGATAGGGTTTTGAACATCTTTCTTTTATTAGGTCAGTCGATCACACACGATTTACTAATCGTACAATCTACTAGTTGACCCTACAACCATAGGTGTCCCAACGTACGCGCTGCTCCCCAACCGTCCTTAGGTAGTCGGTCCTCCGACTAATCAACCCAACCCAATTCAAAGAAAGATAACAATTATAAGATACACTTCTTTGGTAGAGAACAAAATAAATATACCAATATAAACTCAAACTCTTCTCAAATTCCTCCTCTTGTTTTGCCAGTGTAGCTCTCTTTCTTTTTCTTTGCTTGTGCTCTCGCTTGTTGTATTCAGCCTTCAGCTAGCTTCAATATTTATAGCAAAGCTTTGACAAACCCTCAAAAACTAGCGATTAGACTGACTTCAGATTTCCTCCTGGATTTTAGCTTCAGTTTAAGGCCTTGAACTTCTGTTCAGGGTCCTTGAATATCTCATAATCTCAGCAGCAACGGTCATGAGCTATTTTTGGCTAATTCTGATATTGTATGCAACGGTCACTTTGTTTATTTGTCTGATTGAGGATCTCTTTGAGATGATTTGCAATCCCTTCCATAATCAAGGCAAATATCAAGCATTTAAAAAAGATTTAAATCTTGAAAGTCAAATATTTACCACATAAGGATCCCTAATAATAAGGAAACAACCATAACCAAAAAGGATATTATCAATTATAATTTTATCAGTCATAATCAGCATTGTAATCTCAAGATAATACATATATAATATGATGAATATGTCAATTGATTAATCTCTTTTTGTCTTTTATCAGAACATATTAAAAACTCAATGTGAGCTTTAAGAAAGCTAACAGCAAGTCTTCCCTTATTTCTCACATTTAGAGGTTTGACACCCTTTTTTTATGGAAACTGCTTGTGTCTTGGATGCCATGAAGCATATCCAATCACTGTCCAACACTTTTCCTTTGTGTGGCCTTTGTTTCCACATTGAGTGTAACGCTCCACCCCTAGGGAGGGGGCAGGCGCATCACCGTCATGGATGTCCCACTAGAAACACTTACAAGGCTATTTAAACTTCTTAACTATAGTTATCCTAGGCGATTGCAGTGGAAGTTTTTATCGAAATCTAACTAAAGTTAGGTAGGCCGATTCTAAAACATGCATTACATACATACTTAAATCGTGTTCTTAATAGTATGGGTGTTCATGGTTTGGGTACTCAAACCAAAGGAGATTCTGTTCGGGTACTCGAAATTTCGGATCGGCAAAATGGTAGACCGTATCCGAACCAAAATATTCAGGTAACTGAAGTTAGGGTATCTGAGTATTTCGGTTTGGGTTTTTGGTAACCCAATAACTCATTTTTTCTAAAATATTTTTTTGCTAATAATTTTGTTGTATCCATAATATAATTATTTCAATTTATACTATAAAACGTTGCCACATTGCGCCAAGTTGCACTTGAAATTATTACATAATATGACAATATCACCCGATATCTTATCACTGTTTATATTTCAATTAGTCTATACTTTCATGGAGTATAAGCTCGTTAACATCATATTCATGCTCAACGCATTCAAATAAAAAAATGTAACGAAATCAAAGTACTTGCCTTCTTCACATTTGAGAATATTTGACTTACCAAGTCTTTAGATAAGGGATAATATAAAAAAAGTTTCAAAAAAAAAGTTTCGAGTTTTCAAATACCCGATTTCTCAAAATGGTCGAACCATACCCAAACTAATAACCCGAAAAAAATATTGGTTCGGGTCCCCGAACAAAAATTTGGAAACATTTTGGGTCGGGTACCCGAGATTTCGGATCGAGTAGCGGATTTTCGGTTCGGGCTATTGATTATGGATATTTTTGAACACCCCTACTTAAGAGTCTTACACATATGAGAACCAAAAATACATTTAGGACTATATTCACTAAACATAGTCCATAATATAAACATACAATGAGGCCTGTATTTTCAACTGGGTTCTTCGAAAATATTTCACAGCTAGCTAGCTCTCTTAATACTCTTGTGGTCCCTTTTTGCTTCCAAAAATCTGAAAAATGATGAGGTCATAAGCTCCCCAAGCCCAATGAATAACCCTTATCTTCCCCGTTGTTACACTTTACACATTAATCGGTTAACACATAATTACACAGTATACATATCTTATGACATATAGACAGAACATATCATATAGCATATAGAGGGCGATAAGAGAACATGTGTATGCTTCAAGAATCGAAACAAACTCATACCTTTGATATCTAACATGTTCACAAATATCACAAATACACACACACACATATTTATGTTATGAGGTAGGCAATTAGACTAATTTAATCATACCTGTCCTATACCAGGTATATTTCAAGGACCTTCGTTTTCACTTGAGTCTCTAAACAAGCTTTGCTGTTAGTTTATTTACTAAATCAACTATGAGTGTCCCATACCAATCATGTTTTTTGGACTCCTACTCCTCACTGGAGTCCAAAGGAATGTAAACCTGCTAAATCAAGGTAACAGCCTCCCGTAACCATACTTGATGCATACATAAAGTATATTTCATTCAAAAGTCTACATACATGCTTTAAGCACATAATATATTTCTTTAAATGTATTTATCAATCACATATATGCTTCAAAAGCAATCACAATTTCATAAACATCCTGAATAATCTTTCAAATTCAAAACCTAATCCAAAATTCAAATTCAAGCAAAAACTAATTTCATAACATATCCAAAGTTCAAATCCAAGCCAAAACCATTTTTGTATCATATCCAAAGTCCAAATTCATGCCAATTACTATTTTCATAACATATCACAAATTCATGCCTGTTCTTTTCGTGGGTAAATTAGGTGGGTAAAAGGGTGAAGTGGGTTGAGGTAGGTTGAAGTTAGTAATTTTTTTGAGGTGGGTTGAAATAGGTTGAAGTAGGTTTAAGCGGGTTGATGTAGGTTGAAGTGGGTTAAAGTTGCTTGATGTAGGTTGAAGTGGGTTGACGTTGGTATATTTTTTATATGGCGGGTTCAAGTGGATTAAAATAATGAGAACGTAATTAATGTGTGACAATTTATGAAGTTATCGAAATTTTGTGAAATTTTTGTTTATTCTTTTTTAATTTTTAATTTTTAATTTATAATTTTTAATAGTTATTTGTTAATTTTTATTTATTATGTTTATTTTTTATGTGTTAATTTTTTTATTTTCCATTTTTTTATTTTTTATTTTTTATTTTTATTTTTTTATTTTTTATCTTTTTATTTTTTAATTTCTTATTTCTTATTTTTTATTTCTTATTTTTATTTCTTAATTTTAATTTTTTGAATTTCTTATTTTAATTTTTTCTTTTTATTTTTATTTTTTATTTTTTATTTTTCATTTTTTAGTTTTTTAGTTTTTTATTTTTATCTTTTTAATTTCAATTTCTATTTTTCATTTTTCATTTTTTAAATTTTCATTTTTCATTTTTTTATTTTCTATTTTTTATTGATTTTGTATTTTTCATTTTTAGTTTTATTTTTTATTTTTTATTTTTGATTCTTTATTTTTGATTTTTTGCTTATTACTTTTTGTTACTTTATTTTCTTATTTTCTAATATTGTTTTTAATTTTTTTGTTTTTATTTTGTATTTTGTATTTTTTGTTTTTTATATGCTTTTATTTTTTTAGTTTTCTTAATTTGTTATTTCTTATTTTTATTTTTAATTTTTTAATGTTTGTTTTTTATTTTTTAATTTTTGTTAATTTCTTATTTTGTNNNNTTATATTTTATATTTTATATTTTTCATTTCTTATTTCTCATTTCTTATTTTGTATTTTGTATTTTTTATTTTTTATTATTGTATTTTTAAATTTTTTATTTTAATTTTAATTTTTATGCTTTCATTTTTTATGCTTTCATTTTTTGTGTTATATGTTTTTATTTTTAAAATTTTTTTAATTTCTGATTTTTTATGTTTTATTTTTAAATTTTTATTTCTATTTTTTATTTTTTCATTTTTAATTTCTAATTTTTAATTTTTATTTTTATTTTTATTTTTATTTTTATTTTTAATTTTTTAGCTTTTTATTTTTTACTGTTTATTTTTTTAGCTTTTTATGTTGTATGTTTTTCTTT
>NCQT01123467.1:1283-13176 GCA_002740465.1 Stenocereus thurberi
GTGGACCCCCATCTTGACGTAGCTACTATAATATTCCTTGAACTCAATCTAGGGCTAAACACAGGTGACTAAAAGGCAACAACCTTGGGTCTTAGGCTCATAGAATTAAAAAGCAGGATCCTGACCCCAATAGATGAAGCTAGTAAGCAATGCCTCTACAGGCTTGAAGATGTCACATCCTGCTCACATATGGATGTTATTAGGGAAACTAGGGCATACCTCTAACCATCTACAATGACTAGATTAACAAAGAGATTCTCGGTTGGACTCTTGTCCATTATGACCACACTTATATAGTGTTCACATATCAAGTTTCACACACACAATTTCATTGTTTCTTATAGCACTACAAATCATTTCCAAATCATTGACTATCCCAGACATTCATCATGCATACACCTAGACATGTTTTTATCATGCTCATCCTATGGCTCCTAGATACAACCTAACGATTGCTCTAATACCACAATTGTAACTTCCCCATTAGAAATAGTCTTTTAATTCAAAACTAATGTCAAGATTTGTTTGAAAATCATTTAGCAGAGCTTAATTAATTGATGCATTACCAGCGTTTCTTGAAAGAAACAAGGCTCTTGAAAAACTTTTCATAGTAATTTTATTTCTTTTCCTTGAAACATAAGCTCAATATTAGAAATGAATGTAAATTTGAGCTTTAACCCCCAAAACTTCAAAGCTTTTTAAAACTTATTCTCTTCCTTTTTTTAGTAATAGAAAATTCATTAAAAAAAGTCCTCTAACAGCAAAGTCACTAGGAAATATCATATGCTACTTAATAAATTCACCATTGCTATAAAGAATACACCAAGTGACAAATTACACATAGTTTCATATTCACACTTTTGAAATATATGCTTTAATTTCGTATCCACCAAGACCTCAAAACACATAGCTTATACACTCATTACATGAAACATAAAGTTGTTACTAAAAAATGCAACATAGCATAAATAGGTCCCTTGCTTGGTTTAGGATCATCCAAGAGCTGTGTCTAAGTTAGGAATGCAAGACAATTGAACGCATGCTTAAACATTTAACAAAATATATCACATCTTTGTGGCCTCCTTATTTTCGTTGCATTGATTTGCTATCTCTTAAACCTTTTCACCTTAGAACAAAACACACAAAAATGTTTCAAAATATGAGCTAATGACCTAGCATGTCTACCCCTATAATGTAAATTATCTCTTTAGAAACATTAAGCGCGTGTGACTTTGTAAATTCCTTTTATTTCAAAACATCATAAAACATTCTTTGTCATTTCATAGACTTTCTTTCTCACATAAAAGTTGTTTAGGTGAGATCCTCTTTTAGAATAAGCTTATTATTAACTTTATCTTTTGATACTTGGAGGTGCACAGTACTAGGTCCTTTATTTAATTTTGTGGGTATACATGTATCCCTCTTGGGAACCCCACGTTCTTTCCACATTGCTATCAATAGGAACCCGCTTTTAAAACATTCATCACAATAATTTCCAATAAACGTTTCATTCAAGCATGCAACATTACTCAAAAGAACAAGCAATATACGTGCCTCTTGTTCGGTTCAATTTCACTGGCTTACTTGTTTTTGAAAGTCGATTTGTGAGGTTCAAAGAGGTTCCTTCGTACAGTGAATGCTCAAGTGACCTGCTTCTATCATTTAAATATTTCGTGAGTCTTACTTGCCTATTGACTTTGGTCAAAACGTTTTCCCTTTAAATCAATTCATTCACTTTTTTCTTCTTTTCTTGAAAACTTCCATCTCGAGAGTGAGAAAAACCCATTTCTTAAAAGTAACCCTTTTTAAACACATCCTTTCTTTTACAAAAATTATTTTCGCTCTCTTCTTCTTTTCAAAGTTTCTTTTTTTTAACTAAAGTTTAATAACATTCCTTCTTTTGGACCTTTTCATTTTTAAAAGAAAACTAAGATTTGTTTTTCATAAAGTATTTTCATTTAAAGAAAGGTAGCTCTCACCTCAAACATGCCCCTTTTTTATCATGCATCTTTTTATACAAAATTTTTATTTCACTTAAGCTAAGTCAAGATCACATGTGGTTCCCTCTTTTCTTTAATGGCTATTGAATTAGAGTCTCACTTATCTCATGAAAGGCTCAATTGTCAAAATGCACACTAGTTCACGTACATCATCTTTTCCTTTTAAAATTTATCTTAACTTTAATTTCTATTCATGCCTTCATTTTTCATGGTTTCCATCCAAGCCTTATGGACTGATATGAACTCACATATCTTACCATACTCACATAATCATAAACAAACTCCATGCTACACACTCAAGGTTTCATAATTTATCAACAATCATGAATTGATAAATCCAAGCTATTCAACGATTTGCCTTCATGAATATTTAACCGAGATAATCCTTTTCACAATTCATCCATTCCAAACATGAAAATCTAATTATATATTCAACATGTGCATAAGTTGATTATAAAATACAACTCAAATTCGCATAACCCACAACCTTGCGTAAACAAAGATTTCATCATCAACCCAAACTAACCCCCAAACATGGCATCTTCTCCCAATTTTAACAAATTTTAGTCAATCTTAAACTTTAAACACGTCAACACCCAAAAAAAAAAAAAATCCAACAAAGAAGGGCAACTTGAGTGGTGGCAGTTTCCGGAATCCTAGCGGTGGTAGCAGGTGGAGATGGTGATAGAGCAGAAGAGAGGGAAGAAGAGAGAACATAGAGAGAGAAAGACGAGGTAAGTAGCTTTAATCAAGTTGAGTGCTTTACGTGTTCAATTACTTGAAACTTGCACTCTCCAAACATGCTTGTCAAAATATTAAGTTACTTGACAATCATGCCCTTCTTCTTTTGTTGTAAAATCGCAAGATTCTTAAATCTAGGGCATATCTCCACTTGTTCTTAAACATTTCTATCCCCAGCTTTCCTGTGTGGAAATACCATTTTGTCCTTGTCTTTTCACCAAATTTCTTTCTTCTCCATGATTTCTTTTCTAACCTTTCGAGACTATTCACAATGTAATTATCTCATTCTTTAATTCTTTTTGAAAATTTTATTATAACTTTCATGGTATCCTTGAATTCTCTGTCCTCCTTTAATTCCCACATTCTCTCATTTTGCTCTGCTTTTCCACACTTCAAAATAATTTTTCCTTTGACTTTTAGCTCTTGCATGGGGTAGAAATAACCATTAGGGTTTTATTTGCTCCCCAAAATTGATAAACACATTTCTTTTATCGATAAAAACAATCGGACTTGCTCACAAAAAACCATAGATATTTTCAAAAATTTTTCAAAAAGGAAATCGATTTAATTCATTTATGTCTTGCTTACTCTTACCTAGTTACTTTGGGAGCTCTTGAACCTTCAAAATAGTTGCAATTCCTTTAAAAGGACGTTAGAAATGTTTTATGAAATTTTTTTAATCAAATAAACATGTAAGAAAAAACCTCTAATGATCTTATCATCATTTTCTCATCGTCTTTCGGTTTAAAATTATTAATCTTTTTAAAATCATTTAGCACGGCTCACTGATTTATAACCATAATTTTACTAACTTGATCTAAATAATGCATGCTTTAGGTCGAAGTGGTACACCCTTTCCCCTTCAAAAAGTTCCACCCGTGAAACTTAAGGGCCGACTTTTATCTCCAAGTAGATAGAGGTAGAGGCTTCTCATTTCTTCTTCAGTTTTCTATTTTACTTCTATTTTGCATAATGAATCCATAGCACATTGACTAGGAAAATTTTCTTGTTTCTTAGCTTCTTGATTCTCCTATCCAAGATGTGTAATGGTTGTTCCTCATGTTGCAACTCTTAAGTGATCATTATCAGCTCATGTGCGATAATATGGCTGAGTCATGCACATATTTTCATAGTTGGGAAATATAAAATACATTGTGCACATGTTGCAATTCATGTGGCAAAACCAATTGATAGGTGACTAGATTGATCTTTTCAATTATTTCATATAGTCTTACAAACCTTAAGCTCAACGTACTTTTAATATTGAATCTTTTTATTCCTTTGGTGCGGGAAACCTTAAGGAACACTTTGACACCCACTTAAAGCTCTAAGGGCTTTCTTCTATTATCAGCATAAGACTTTTGCCTAATTTGAGTTACTTTCATGTTTCTCTACACTATTCGGATCTTCTTAGTAGTTTTTTCAATCACCATGGTCCCAAAATAAGTGCTTCATCAAATGTCCCCTTAACAAAGTAGTGTCATACACCTTCTCCCATATAGGGCCTTAAGGGGCCATTTGGATAGTTGCCTGACAGCCGTTATTGTAAGAAAACTCTCATAAGGGAAAATATTCCTCCCACTTTCTTACAAAACTATTACATAAGTCCTTAACATATCTTCTATGATTTGATTTATCCATTAAGTTTGATCATCATTCTCAAAGTGATAGGCACTAGTAAAAGCTAGCTTAGTACCAAATGCTCTTCGCAAGGCTTTCCAGAATCGGGATTGAAATTTTAGGATTCCATGGAGTCTTAACACTCTTTCACATAGAACTGTGCTGGCTTATCGATTCTCTAACTATCATGGATAGGTACAAAATGAGTGAACTTAATGAGTCGGTCCACTCAGACCCACATGACCTTCTTTCTTGAAGGAGAAAGAGGTAAACCCATAATGAAATCAATAGAAATTGACTCCCCTTTTTATGTAGGCACTTCCAAATGCTGCAGGTCAACTCTTGGATGTTGATATTCAACTTTCACCTTTTGGCTTATAAGACATTTGTCCACAAATTATGCCAATTCTCTCTTCATGTTCCTTTACAAAAAATTTACTTCAAATCCCTGTACATCTTAGTCCTACCTGGATGAATGGAGTATTTTGCATTGTGAGTTTCAGATAAAAGTTTTTATCTTAGTTCTATCTCTTGTAGCATTTTGGAATCTTACAATTCCTTCTTCATCAACTGTAAATCCAATTGCATATCAACTGTAAATCCAATTGCATGAAGGTAACACCATTTCTATGCCCACTCTTTACAATTCCTTCAAAATCTCGGGATGTATAATCTTCATGAAAGTTCATGCTTGTTTGACCTTTCTAGCTCAGGGAGTCAACAACTATATTAGCTTTCATTGTATAGTATGGAATTTGAAGGTTGGAGTCCTTTAAAAGTTTTAATCACTTTCTTTACCTCAAGTTGGGTTCTCTTTGGGTGAAGATATATTTCAAACTCTGATAGTCGGTATATATCTTACATAGGATTTTACAGAGATAATGTCTCTAGATTTTTAGAGCAAAAAATGAATGTAGTTAGTTCTAAATCATAGGTAAGATAATTCCTTTAATGTGGCTGAAGTGGCCTTGAAGCACAAACCACTACTTTTCCATCCTGGATTAACATACACTTGACACTATATTTAGGTGTACTATTATAAATAGTGAACTCCCCCTCTGGATGGGGTAAAATCAAAATGGGTGTAGCAGTTAATCTTTTTTTCAAATCTTGTAAGGTACTTTTACATTTATCACTCCACTCAAGCCTACTGGTGTTCCTCAATAAATGAGTCCAAGGTAAGACTATCTTACAAAAATCTTGCACAAGCCTTCGCTAATATCCTGCCATAACTAGAAACTTCTTGCCTCAGTAACTGTTGTTGGCCTTGGCCACTCAGATACTCTTTAATCTTTTTAGGACCTTAATTCCTTGCTTAAAATCATATTACATATAAAGGACACTTCTTCCAGCTAAAATTCACATTTAAAAAATCTCATATATGATTTATGCCTCCTTAAGGTTTGTAGGACTCTCTTCAAATGCTGCCATGCTCTTTCTTTGTCTTGGAGTACACCAANNNGTCTTTTATGAGCATCACTGCAAATTTATCCAACTACTTCCTAAAACTCGATTCATGAAATCTACAAAAACCACATGTGTTTTGGTGACACAAAAGAGCATCGTAATAAACTCATAGTGCCCATATCAAGTCCTAAATGCAGTCTTAGGTATATTGTCAGGCTTAATCCTCAATTGATGGTATCCTTACTTAAATCAATGCTTGAGAATACTCTTGCCCTGGGAATTTCCTTAGGAAACACATCAGAAAATTCATAGCCCTGGGAATATTGTCAAGATTTAATATTTTTTCTTTAGTATTAAGAGCATAACACAAAAATACTTCATACCCTTTTCTTAGAATTTTTCTTGCCTTTATTAAGGAGACCATAGTGCGCTTTAGTTTTCCTCCTTCTCCTTTGGGACACTACACGTTCGTCACAATTTATTTTAGCCCCATGTTTTGATAGTCGATTCGTTCCCAAAATAATATCAAATTAAGAGAGTTTAAACAGGATTAAATTAGTGGAAAGCATTCTTGACTCAAAATCAAGGGGCAATCTTTATATATAACGTTATACGTAACCACTTGTCCTTCAGGGAGATTAATATAATATGCATCTTAGATAAGCTTGAGTTTTAGACCCAGTTTAGGGGCAATCTTAGGTGAAATGAATGAATGGTTGCTATATAATCAAACAAAACATAAAAAGGTGTTGAGTAATAAGTAATAATACCTATAACAACATTGCTAGTAGTTGTTGTATCTTGGCACTTCATGACATAGGCTTTCCTAACTTGACCAATAGGATCTGAAGTCCCCTTTTCTCCCTTAGGACCACCTTAGGGCCCGTTGTCACCCTGACAGTGCCTTTTTGGACATAAGGCGGATTATGGCCTGGTTCTCCACAAGTATGACATGAATTTAAACCTATGTTGACATCATAGATAGTGTGGTTTAAATGCCCATATTTTACACAATTTTTCTTTGGTTTATTCTTAGACTTCCCTATGTCTTTAAACTTCTTTTTAGGTGGCCTCTAAAGTCCTTGTCATGCCACCTCTTCTTAGGTCTTAGCTCGGCCTTAATGTTTTCTACTTTTGCAGCCCTATTATATAGTTCTTGAAAAGTTTGAATTGGTTAACCTTCCAATTGATTCTTACTGTAGGTGCTAACCCTTCATCGAATTTAATCATCTTAAACTTCTCTGAGGCTAATAGCTCTAGGAACAACTTGGAGAGCTCATTAAACTAGCTTATATGTTCCATCATGGATACATTCCCTTGTTTATAAGTTCTAGAAACTCCTTCTTCTTTACCTTTTATAACAGATAGGGTAGAAGATGGTCCCTAGAATGTTCTTTTCACTGTTTTCCACGACGTTTTTGCCTGCCCTACTAGGTAAGAAGACCTAATATTTGCCTTCTTATCCCTAGAGACTTTTTGGATCTCATAAAGCTTCTTTATAAGGTTAATCCAGTTTCAAGCATCACTAGATGCATTTATCCCGTATAAACCTTAGTCCCATCTCAAATCATTCTCTTCACCTAATTTACTTTGGTTTCGGACTTTCCTGTCATAGTATTTACCATTCTCTATAACATCTCAGATACCAAATTATGTATCATATCTCCTTCACTAGTATTAGAAGCATTTGGAATATCATTCTCTTTGTGCACAAGTTCATTTTCAGCTTCCACACCAGGTGTAAGTGGATTTCCTAGGTTCTCATCAGATTCTTCATTCTCAAGGGGAACCTCAAGGTTGTGAGATGAATTTTCACTTGCCCTTTTTTATAACAAGAATTGCACTTTAGTTCCTCCCTTTTTTTCCTCACATATCGTTTCTAATTGGCTTACTTTTACTTATAAAATTTCAATAAACCTTAATGAATCACATTTACATGTAGCATTTTTAAAAAAATAAAAGAAGAACAAATTGCATAATATGACATACTCATTTCTATAGTCATGAGCAAGTCATGCCATTTACTTACAATCAGTACTCGCGAGGCTTACATATCTATCATAACTTGATGAGGCAAAAGATACCTCCCAAACCCCAAAAATGGTGGCTAATACAAGATTTTGATTAGTTTTTATGAGCTCACCCAATGTCATATCCAAAACATGTACATAACTAAAAAAAGATTAGAGGTATGCATAGCAGGACACAACCACCACCATACAATTGTGCTCCCAAAAGCACAGCCCATTAAAGTGAATAACTCTAATTCCCCTGAGCCGGATCAAAATCAAGATTAGAGGTGCAATCAGTCTCACTTCCACCTTCATGATCTTCTAAGCTCAAAATGTTGATCTCTAGAGTATTCAGGATAACCTCCATACTATGAACACTATCAAGGCTATCTGGAGGAGGTAGCTGAGGCTGCTAAGCTAGTGGCAGGTCATGGTAAGCATACCCAACCAAAGTAGGAGGAGTAAGGGGTGCTGAAGGTTGATACGTGGGAGTAGCTAATGGAACAGGTGTCTCATGGCTAGGTAGTAGCGATGAAGATCCCCAAGAACAAAAACCCCTAATCTCAAAATNGTTATGCATAGTAACCTTATTGATCAAACACTGCCACTGTCCACTAAAGAGCGCAAAGTGAGGACCATGCTACATAAGCACCCCCCATCTTGACCTATAGCTACCATAATAGTGCTTAAACTTACTCCACAACTGAGCACTAGGTAAGGTAACCGGGAGGCAATGACCTCGAGTCTCAGGCTCATAAAATTGAAAGCCCAGATCCTAGCTCTCATAGATGAAGCTAGTAAGCAATGCCTCTATATGCTTAAAGATGTCACCTTGCGCTGGCATGTGGATGTCATAGGGAAGCTTGGGCATATCTCTAGCCATCTGTAATGGCCAGATGAACAAAAAGGTTTTAGGTTAGACTCTACATGACTATACATCAAGTGTGTCACACACAATTTCATTATTTTCTCTTTTTCTCATAACACCGCATATCATTCAATACCCTACATATTAATCATGCATACACCTAGACACGCTTCTATCATGCTCATCCTATGGCTATTCTATGGAATCAAACCGTTGCTCTGATACACAACTGTAATGCCTCAACTAGAAATAATTAGAATTAATGTTAAGTTTTGTTTGAAAATCAGGAAGTGGAGTTCAATTAGTTGAGGCATTGCCACTGTTTCTTAAAAGAAATAAGGTTCTTGAAAAACTTTTCATGGTAAGTTTGTTTTCTTTTGTTTTTAAAACATAAACTCAATACTATAAATCAATATAAATTTGAATGTCAACTCATAAAAACTTCAATGCCAAACCTTATTATCTTCTTTGTTTCTTTCATAAGAGAAAAGTTGGTCAAAAAACACCTTTAACAGCAAAGTCACTAAAAAATATCATACTCTATTTGATGAGTTCAGCATTTCTTTAGAGCATATACCAAGTGATCAATTACACATAGTTTTCATTCACACTTATTGAAATGCATACTTTACTTTCGTATCCACCATGTCTTTAAAATACATAGCTTACATACTTAGTAAGTAAAATATAAAGTTGCTACTTAAAAATGCAACATAACATAAGTAGGTCCCTTACTGGTTTAGCATAATCCAAGAATCATGTCTAAGTGGGGAATACAAGATAATTGAATACATGCTTAAACAATCAACAAAATATATCACATCTTTGGAGTGGCCTCCTTGTCCACTTTACCTTGCTTTGCCATCTCTTGAACCTTTTCCACTAAATGTAAATTATGTCTGTAGAATCAGTAAGTAGCGCGTGTGACCTTGTAAATTCATTTTATTTCGAAATATCATATAACATTCTTTGTAGTTTCATAAGCATACTTTCTTACATAATCTTTTAGGTGAGATCCTCTTTCACAAAGAGCTTATTATTAAATTTATATTTTTGTACTTGGAGGTGCATACTCCCAGACCCTTTATTTAAGTCGGTATGTGTCACTCTTGGGGCCCCTGCTTTCTTTCCACATTGCCTTTGATAGGATCCCGCACTTTGTTTCCACGTTACTTTCAATAGGACCCCCCTTTCAAAACATTCATGACAATAATTATCAATCAACTTTTCATTCAAGCATGTAACATTTCTCAAAAGATACAGACAATAAATGTACCTCTTATCCTATTCAATTTCATTAGCTTATACTTGCTTTTGAAAGTGGATTTGTTAGCTTCATACAGCTTGCTTTGTAGATTGAATGCCCAAGTGCCAACTTCTATCATTTAAATATTCTGTGAGTCTCACTTGTCTGTTGACTTTAGTTAAATATTTTCCCTTTTAAATCACGTCATTCACTTTTTTCTTCTTTTCTTAAAAATGTCCATCTTGGGAGAGAGAAACATATTTATTAAAAGTAGTCCTTTTTAAACATATCCTTTCTTTTATAAAAAAACTATTTTCACTCTCCTCTTCTTTTGAAAGCTTCTTCTTTTAATAAAGTTTAATAGCATTCCCTCTTTTGGCGCTTTTTATTTTTAAAAGAAAACTAAATGTGTTTTTCATAAAACATTTTCATTTAAATAAAAGAAGCTCTCTGTTCAAATATACCCCTTTTGGTCGTGTACCTTTTAATGTAAAATTTTCAATTCACTCAAGTTGAGTCAACACCATACTTGATTCCCCCTTTTCTTTACGGTAATCAAATTAGAGTCTCACTTATCTCATTAAAGGCTCAATTGTCAAAATGAAGAAGTTCATGTACATTATCTTTTCCTTTTATAATCTATATTGACCTTAATTTCTACTCATGCCTTCATTTCTCTTTAACTTCCCTATATAAAATTACTTGTTAATAATCACCATCCAAGCCTTATGGATTGAAATGAACTCAAGTAGATTACCATACTCACATAATCATACCAAAACTCCATGCTACACAAGAATCAAGGTCACATAATTTATCAACAATCATAACTTAATACATTCAAGCCATTCAAAGACTTCAAATTTCAACGATTTCCTCCATCACCCTTTTTGATTTCATGAATAATTAACCCAGGATAATACTTTCTCAATTCACCCATTCAAATATGAAAATCTAGTCATATTTTCAGCATGCATGTAAGTTGATCATGAAAAACAACTCAAATTGACGCAACCTACAATCTTGCCTAAACATGCATTTCATCATCGCTCCAAACTAACCCCCCCCCAACGTGGTCATTTCTCCTAATTTTAGCAAATTTCACTCAATCTTAAATTTTAAACATGTCAACATGCAATAATCCAACTACGAGAGAGAATGGATTAGATTTGAAGGAGGATAGAAAGGGTTGGAGATTTTACCTTAAGCGCTAATTTTGAAGAAAACAAGTGAGTGAAAAGAAGTATGGGTTGAGGGTGGCGATTTCCAGTATCATGGCAGTGGTAGCACCGGCGGATGGGCTATGACAGTGGGTGGAAACGACAACATTCAGGGAGGAGAGTGAACAAGAGCGGATGTAGAGAGAAAGAAAAATAAGGCTTGTAGCTTTATTTGGGTCGAGTGCTTTAGGTGTTTAGTACTTAAGACTTGCACACCCTAAGTATGCTTGTCCCAATATCAAATTGTTGGACTATCATTCTGTTTATCTAATCACAAGATTCCTAAATTGGGATATATCGATCAACTTGTTCTTAGACATTTCTATCCTATCTTCCCTTTGCAAAAATACCATTTGGCTCTTGATTTTTTGTCACCAAATTCGTTGCCTGAGATTTTTTTTTAACCTTTTTAGACTATTCAGAATGTAATATCATTTTTTAATCCGTTTATAAATTTTTAGAAGTTTCATGATTTCCTTCAATTCTCCTTCCTCCTTTAATTCCCACATTCTTTTATTTTCCTCTATTTTCCCACATTTGGAAATAATATTTCCTCTCTCTTTTAGCTTTGTGTAGGCTAGATGTAACCTCTTAGAGTTTCATTTGTTCTTTAAACTTCATACAATCATATTTTCTTTATTGATATAAACAATCAGACTTCCTCAGGAAGATCGTAGAAATTTTTGAAACTTTTTCAAAAAAAGAAATAAACTTAATTTGTTTATGCCTTATTTACTCCCATGAAATCGCGTTGGGAGCTTCAAAACCTTGTAAAATAG
>NCQT01123490.1:35562-46559 GCA_002740465.1 Stenocereus thurberi
AATCCATAAACATGGTTTTAACTTAAACTTGCATGAACATGATCATCCCTAAACCCTAGCATGATTCAAGCTCAACTCCACCATGATCAACACCAAAATAACTCTTATTTCTTATCAAAACATCATGATCAATGATCGCAAACATCAAAACAAGAATTGAAACCAAAATAAAAATCAAAACCAACAAGATAGAGTTCAAGATTACTGGGTTTGAGCTTGGAAAAAGTAGAGATGGCAGTGATGCTTAGTTGTTTTCAGGAGTGGGGACAGTGGCTAGTGGTAATAGGATGTTGGGGGAGGTCAGAGGTGACCAAAAACTGGCTGGAAATTAGCCACAACAGTGTTGGAACAGCACGGGCCATATAGAGGGAGGGAGAGGAGAGAGAGAGAGGAGAGAGAAAATGGGTTTGCAGTTTTGGTTATGAATTTTTGACTTGTCGAACACTTGGCTGAAATTTTATCTTGAAAAGTGACTATTCAGCAAACCATGGTTAACCTTAATCATAGTAATTAGTTAGGTTAAAGAATGCAAACTTGTTAGGCTTCAACTTGGGTCGAAATAAGTTAGGTTCAGGAGTAAAACGCTTCATAACGATAACATTTTTATGTAACTCAAAATTAAATTTTTGCAAGGTTATGAAAATAATGATAATAATAACAATAATAACAATAATAATAATAATAATAATAATAATAATAATAATAATAATAATAATAATTTCTTAAACCATAATTATCGAGGTCTACTATTGATTCACTCGATATTTAATTAATCAACAAAACTTAAATTAAGAATCAATAAAACTTGAATTGCAAAATGGGATCCACGTGAAATATCCCTCAACTGAGATGATTAAATACGATAAATAAAAGCGAAAAATTTAAATGATATAAGGTAATTTGATAAATATATAAATTGAGTGTAATTGAATTGATAAACATGATTTGGTTAAACAAATAACCATGAGTGATTAATCCATAAATGTGATAAATTAAACGAATAAACATAATTAATTAAATAAAGAAATATGATTTAAATAAATAAATATGGGTTAGAGTCAGGCTATTACAGCCTTCCCATCTTAAAGAGTTTCGTCCTTGAAACTTGTGATGCTTGCCAAATGTGTGCAATGCTGCTTTAAAAACACATGGGCCATTAGTTCCCATTGCTTCCCTCAGAAGTGGTATAATTTGCCCAATGTACTCTGACTAAAGGTGTCTACATATTGTATAAGTGCTTGATCCCATGTTTTAGTAGTAGATCCTGATACTTCTCACATAATAGCCTCAATGAACTCAATTACTTTGATTCAAAATTGATATTCTCTTCGAAAGAAAAGAACCTTGTTACTAAAGGGGAGGCGCTCACTACTAGTTCATCACTTTGTCCACTAATGAAAACTGTTGTATACCCTGATAAGTACTCTAATACTATTACAAGCTACACATTATATACGTGTTCGCGTTCAACAAGTAGGTGCAGTCAACAAGCTACAAGATTTAACCATTCAATGAATAATAAGGCCCCATGTAACTAGTCCCTAATAGTCCTTGGATAGTCGATCTCTTGCTACCTTGATTAGAAAAGCCTTTTGAAATACTTCATAAGCCATCTGAGACTTCGGTTTTTTCTTTGTTTTGCTAGCACAACTCTTTTGTCGACCTTGTATCACCTCAATGTGCACTTGAATTTTCCCTCTTAATGCTTACTTGGTTAGCTTTGACCTTATACTGAATATTTCTTCTGGCTTTCTCCAATATAATTAGACAGTGCTTGAGATTATGCCCTTATCAAAATGTCCTCATCTAATATTCCTAATGCATCACAAGATCTCCCCTCATCAGACTACTCAAGGATCAGCTCCCGATCACTAATGGGCAACGAAATGACCATGACTAGGCATAAGAGTGATAAAATTCTTAGCCAACCGAATCATCGCATACAAAAGAAAAGAACAATGAGACTAGAAAAGGCTAATAAAGGAAATATTATCATGGGGTGGTTAAAATAAAGATAACCGTAAGTGTATTATGAATTCTGAAATATAATCCCACAAGAATTGTGGTTTATAAATATGGACCATAAAGGGTCCAATAACTTATCAACAAAGGAGAAAGATGACATGGCTATACTCAAGTTTAACTAATGAATTAGAAATAAGATGACAAGCAACTGAGCTTCAACTAGGTGACTTCATAGCCACAAGCAACAAGATAAGTGCAACAGATAGATGGGACAAGCAATGTGCAATAAATAGATAGGTAGATTGGATAAGCAAAGTGTAATAGATAGACAAATAGATTGGACAAGCAAAGTGTAATGGATAGATAAATGGATTGGATGAGCAAAGTGCCAATGAATAGATAAATGGAATGAGCAAGCCATAATAGGAACATGTCTTTACTCATATGAAGTTAATTCGAGTACAACAATAAGATTAAATAGAGAATGCAGAAGTTTATTTATCAGAATGTAAGATATATGTGTGGGAGTTGAAGTTCAAAATAAAGAGAGTAAGGGGATTATGACAATCACAATCACCCACACCAATGAGAGTTGAATTACACTATGAATTTAGAATAAGTTATACGAGCTTATCATTATGAATAAATGAGATGTAAGGTAGATGTGTGAATCAGCTCTCAACGAAATGAACTATAACTGATGATCATGAAATAAAGCTGGTGAAGGTAGAGAGCAGTAGAATGTTGATAACCATATATGGTTGAACAAAAAATATATTGCACATTTAACAATGTGTTTGCAAAGACATGGAAGATCACGCTAATAGGAAATATCGAGTTGAAATGCAAGGGAAATTAAACAATATTGGATAGTATCAAGTTTTGAAGATGAAACAAGCAAACAATTTCAAGAATTATTATAAAAGAGCATTCTTGAAAAAGATAAACTGTGGTTGCATGGTTTAGGTATGATATCCAGACAATAAATCATTCATGGAAAAGACTTCTGTTGTTAGCAGTTAATCTCATAAATCATTTATTCAAGGAATAGGGCACTTGTTTTTGATAGCGATCTTGTTCAACTGCGATCTTGTTCAACTCTCTGTATGCAATCCATAACCATGAGGTTCTGCCTTCCTTCTTCACACATATAAAACTAGGGTTTCCTACAGTGACACACTTGGTTAAATAACTCCCTTCTTTAACAACTCATCTTACTAAATCTTTAGTTCCTTGAACACTACTCAGGGTCATGTGATGGGGGCTCTGAAAATGGATTGAACACCTAGAACTAGATTGATCTGAAAATCAATGTTTCTTAGGGGAAAACAGTCCTGAAAGTGCTCAGATGAAACATCTGTAAATTCACAAGTTGTAAACATAGATATGTATATACCGAGTGTGGTTGGTATATCATTAATATTCAATGCATTACTGACACGATAACTCACTTACTTGCACAGTGTAATTAGCGTAGAAATAGAGTTTTTCTTCTCTCGGTGCATAGAAACACACGTCTAGTCTTTTCGCATTTCTCAAACTAGCCTTAAGATCTTTACAGGTCATCTTTTATAAGTACACAATCAATTTATCACTATAATGACAACAAGGTCTGCCAATCAAACTGGATTTAATGCCTAATGAATATGTTTCCAATAATACTAATAGAGGCATATTTATAAAAGATAATACATTCAACTGCTTACTGGTCTCAGTAAATTTAAAAGACAAGGGGATGATCTAAAGTGTAAAGAAGTCACAACCCCACCATGAACTCTTACAAAGATATTTCTTTATTGGTTATAAAGGACAAGTATGTAAGCTGAATGAATGAAAGGACGAAGATTCGTAATGAAAGAGAGGCATATAAATATCCTGCATATACAAGACATGTAGTTTATTTATGATGGTTATGATAGTAAAATAAATGAACGACGTTATGAAGTTGAGAGGGACTATTAAGTACTAAAAGCGAAGAAATCTAATAGATTACCAAAGCGGCTTTTGAAAGTCATACGGTATCCATATGTGAGTAAATTGTCAAAGATAAAGGTCAACAATACCAGAAGGGAAATTTTATTCATCTAGTGTTTGAAAGGATAATACGTCAGGATGAAGGAGTCGGTCTTATGACTAAACATGATGACATCCATCAATAACGCATTTTGTAGTAAATGGTAGTCTTGGGTAGGCATATAAACTTCAAAACAGCTGGTAGATGGAAATAGCAAAAATTATTGTTTATCATTAACAAGATAGGCTGTACTAGTAAAGAAAGGTTTACCAAAATAACTTGCGTAACGACATGCAGTCACGGCCATGGAGTAGTATGCCAACATGACGTTATGGTGCTGTAGAAACACGGACAATATGGACACATTTAATTGTTGAAAAGGCATTCAATGACTGGGTCTAAAACAGCTGAAGGCTGTGCAAGCAATAAATGAATAATGCCCAAATAGAAGCAAGGAGTTAAAGTAGGTGATAGTAAAAATATGAACATAGTGATAGCTGAACTATAAGTAGAATGCGTCAAATATGCTTAAGAAGAACTGTAAATCACACAGTAACGCATATCGGGGGTCATTATAGGCTCCATTATGAAAACAGAGAATTAAACGACTATGATTGTCAGGGTTTGAATCGCCTATAAGAAAGGGTGCTTAGATGTGTTTAAAGGTCTTCCCACGGACCACATATGATTTTTTTTTTTCAAAAAAAATCATTACAAATCAAGAGAGTGTTAGTGATAAAGAAGTGATGTCTCTAAACAATTCAAGGTAGCTAGGGCAGAAATAAGTCAGTGACAGGAAGCAATGGGAGTATTGATGAGGCAAAGTCAATTATCGGAAGTAATGGGAGCATTGATGAGGTAAGGTCTTAGTGTCAAGACTAGATAATTCCTATGCATGGCAGCTTAATCTTACTTGTAACACACATATAATGCCAAGTAGTACACCGTAAGCTACTAATTGTTATCACCATACATAACCACTCATTGTAGTGTTCATCTCATACTGGTTCACCTCAAAGATATTATCCCACAAGGCATTTCCTCATCTAGAGGTTTACATCAAACTTGACACTATATTAATCCCTTAAGAAGTTGTAAATGACATCCCCACATCGGGTTTCAACCATATATTAACACACCTCAATAAGACTCTCAAATCCTGGGGCAAAACGGACAGAGTTCCATCTAAAAACTAACTAAATCAAGGCTTAAAGCCTTACAATAGACACCTGAAATGGAGAGAAGCAATTCAATAGCTCAACAGCCACACGCCGGAGTTCATAACTCAACGAGCCACACACCTGGAGTGCACGATTGCAAAAATTTAAACAAATGAGAGAAATGAAACATATAATACAACTCCCAGATAAATGAGAGCATGCTTCATTAACAGGTCACCCAAATGGTTCCACACTCCACTTTGCTAATGCTTGAATCTCAGGATATTACCAAATGATTGAGTCACCCAAATGGAAATGGTCCTCCATATATGCCCATACACATGAACTTATTGTCAATACCTCATTTAACTGGTCCAACTCATATACACCTGATAGCTAACTCATAAACACTTGATAGCTCACAGTGGCCCTTAGAACCTTAGCTTTGATACCAAATCCATAATGCCTCCAAAACGCTAATGATATGATTTTTGGAAAAACTATGGTAGAAGACTTAATGATAGAAGGCGCAACCGCCGTCCTGATAAGGACAAAGATCACTGAAACTATTTAATCTTGCAACTTATGTTTACAATCACAAAATCTATTAACTAAAACACTTCAAGATCAATGTCCATAATAGATTAACTTCAATACCATTGACTTAATCATATCATGTACTAACTTGCACTCCACACTACCCAAGTCTATTGAATATAGACCCAACTTGACCCTGAGGTCGATTCTAACATTTATGCTATGCTAAATCCACTGTCGGCATCTGATGACTTCTAAAAGTGCTTGCTAAAAGGAGAAACATGTGATACTTCATCACCTAAAATGGAAAACATGAAAACAATCTGAAAACGTGAGTAAAAACTCAGTATATGCATTCGTGTATTGTAAAATCAGCATAGAAATACTGTTGATGGGCATCCGCTTTTGCAACTCATTTAGTTCACAATAATAATGAAAATGAAAGTAACATAAAACTAAATTACTCATTATTATCTAGATGTGAACCCCTTACAATGATATGATCTATACATAGGTGTACACCTGCTAATCCAATCAAGAGTTGGCCTGAAGTCGCGCAGGTAAATGATGGGCTGAAGCCCTGTAGATGATAACTAAAAGGGTCACTAGAGAAATGGCAAATCACTGTATAAAATCATTCATTAATAAACTCATTAAGAGTTGTAACTTGATAAACATGTTCTGCTTTCTAAAGATATAGGCAATGGACGTACCTTGAGTCTTTAAAAAAATAGCATCTGACTTGATAAATATTTCTAACATGACAACACTTATACATAATAGAGAACGATAACTAGGCCCCGGCTCTATTTCATAAATGTCATTGCAGGTATATATAGTCAGTAAATGATCCTTACTCGCATAATTGAGTAAGTAAAAGTATGTATAATAAAGATTGAGTAATTAAATGGTATACATAACTTGGGTATTTTAATATAACTTCAAAATTAAATTAATAAAAGTATTTAAATCTGATATAAAGTACATGAAAGTAAAATAGTCCATAATAAGATAAATGGGATCACAAAGGAAAAGGCCTTGATGGCGACAATAGAGAGAGTAGTTGTGGCCTTTTCTGAAATATGTTACTGATACGGGCTTAAGGCCTACTGATGTATAACTTGGTCAACCATAACAGCGGTTATCCTAGATTGGCTTGATGAATACATTTGATACATTCTGAATTGAGTAAGTAATAAAGGTTTGAGGTAAAGAGAGATATATCTTGGTTCAAAATGGCATAAACTGCAATAACTTGGCCTGATAAATATGATTTCTAAGTCACAACTCTCCCCACTTCTCATATTTCATTCTTAAATCCATTAGATATGGAATTGAACCCTGAATGAATCATTGAACTCAATAGAAGCTATTAAACTCACTAAACCTGGTATTTTCTTTGTAAGATCCATAAATGATTCAAAGCTCATAAACAAGCTCTCAAATTGTATACTTGCCTCCTTCTTTCTCATTAATCAAGATGAAAGCTCCATGAAAGTTCATGAATATTTATTTCCCCCTCAAATGAGTTTACTTGGCCCAAAATACACAAAATGAGGGCATGATCAATCTCACTTAATCTTTATTATTGCTATTTACACAATTACTTAAAATACTTTCAAAAATCACCAAACCCAAAAATACTCAACCAAAAATTCATGAAATCTTATAGGAAACTAAAAAATAATATGGACAATCTACAGTATAATTTTTTGAATTTTTCCTAAGTATACGCTGCACAGAAATTGCAATAACAACCCAATTTGCACTAAAGCAGGTCAGGTCACTTCAAAAATTCATAACTTTCACCCTAGACCTCAAATGGAGACCTAAAACCCCAATATGAAAAGATTAAAAAGTCCCAAAAAATTTTGATTCATAACACGAAACATGATTCCCACAACAGGGTTCCGAAAATGGGCCTAAAATACAAGTGCGTCATTTCTTGGTCCGTTCTGCATAGTTTTCATAAAATGACCATAACTTTTTCCATAGACCAGGGATTAAGGCGATTCAAAAGCCATTTGGAAGCTAACACACTAAAATATCTACCACTAAGATTAATAATTTTCCCATAGCCCGATAACTGCTAATTCAATCCCAAAATCTGCCCTGTTTTTCTGAAATTTTTAGCCCTCACTGTTTTGGATTTTCCCTCTCTTTTCACACAAATCCTCACTTGAAATCATTCCAAATCACCAAAAACATCATTGTAATCATCAATAAAACTAAAGATTACAAAATCAAATGCAAATCAATCCATAAACATGGTTTTAAGATAAGCTTGCATGAACATGATCGCCCCTAAATCCTAGCATGATTCAAGCTCAACTCTACCATGATCAACACCAAAATAACTCTAATTTCTTGTCAAAATATCATGATCAATGACCACAAACATCAAAACAAGAATCAAGACTAAAATAAAAATGAAAACCAATAAGATCAAGTTCAAGATTACTCACTTTGAGCTTGGAAAAAGTAGAGATGGTAGTGATGCTTAGTTGTTTTGAGCTGTGGGGAGGGTGGCTACTGGTACAAGGATGTTGGGGGAGGTCAGAGGTGACCGAAAACTAGCCAAAAACTACCAAGAACAGTGCTAGAACAGTGCTGGAAAAGTGTTGGCTGTGTAAAAGGGGAGAGAGGAGAGAAAGAGGGGAGAGAAAATGGGTTTAGAGTTTTGGCTATGAATTTTTGACTTATCAAACACTTGGCTAAAATTTTATCTAGAAAAGTAACTAATTAGCAAACGTTTTTATGTAACTCAAAATTAAATTTTTTCAAGGTCATAAAAATAATAATAATAATAACAATTATAACAATAATGATGATGATGATGATGATGATGATAATAATGATTATAATAATAATAATATCTTAAACCATAATAATTGAGGCCTACTATCGATTCACCCGATATTTAATTAATCAACAAAGCTTGAATTAACAGTTAATGAAACTTGAATTCCAAAATAGGACCCAAATAAAATATCCCCCAAATGGAATGATTAAATACGATAAATGAAAGCGAAAAATTTAAATGACATAAGGTAATTCAGTAAATATATAAATTGAGTGTAATTGAATTAATAAACATGATTTGGTTAAACAAATAACCATGAGTGATTAAATCCATAAACATGATAAATTAAATGAATAAACATAATTAATTAAATAAATAAATATGATTTAAATAAATAAATATGGGTTAGGGTCGGGTTATTACATCTTAGTCTAGGAATTTAGTAGTTTTTAGAAGTGTATTGGATCATGTTTTAGTTTATTCAATTGTACTTATTTTCATGATTGGTTTGATTTTGATCTATCAAGTGTTTGATATGTTGTGAGTTGATTTTTTGCTAAAATTTACTTGTACCCTTGAAACAATCGAGTGAACATTCGAAAGATGACATTTGGTTGTTGGACTGCTTGAATAGACTTAGCATAACTTCATCTCAAAAGAGAGATTTTCATCTTGGGAGGACTAGTAAGTAATCAAAGACATTTAACTTGAATTAATGAAAATTAGTTTGAGAGAATGACTTTTGTTTAGTTCAGGCAAATTTGGTTGATTATAAATTAAATTTCTGGATATATTGCGATTCCTCGAAATTAACCGATTAGAGAAAAGTACATGTTTAAAATTTTGATCCAGTCACCTTTCATAACTATATAAATTCCTAGACATTTTTCCTTAATTGATCTGGAATTAGTGTATTAGAAATTGTTAATTTGAAACCATTTGAATTTGGATTCGCTTAGCATATCTTGAGGGGATATAGCCCAATAGATCAATCTAGTCTCTTGGGGTTGACCTTGATTGCTACAACGCCACCGTGCGCTTGCAGCCGTATCAGTCCTCCTTTGGTCACCTCTTATTCCTACATCGATGAAGAAATACCTTAAGCCTTTAGTCCTTGTTCTTCTACCATTAATCTCTTCCTCTTAGAGTGAAAAGTCCTTTTGATTTTTGGATCAAATTCAAACAGAAAGGGACTTCGCATATAAAGGAGAAATCTGTAAAATTAGTAACAAACCTATCAACACAAATAAAAAATATAAAGAAGAAGAAAGAATGACAAAAATGCTTGGTTAATTTCTAAGGGCTAACTCAATATCCACAAATTTGGTCCCTGTCAATGGCAAACTTGACCTATGCCCGCAAGTGCACGAGTGTTGTAGATTATAAAGATATCATCCCCATAGGGACTAATCATAGTCAATTGAAGTTTGTCCTATAAAAGTTCTAAGCAAGCAAATTTCAATTGAGAGTTTGAACGGCACTATAATCTAGTTGGAAAATTCGATCAATTTAAAACATCTAAGGAATTACTTCACCTTGTAAACATGTGGATCAATGTAATATAACCTGCACTTGATCTATGATGTGAGATTAAAAGGGGCACAATTGCATTTAGAATTCAATGTTTTCTTTCAAAATAAACTCAATTGCCTAAACTAACCAATTATCATTCTTTTAAATGTCCTCGTCTAGTATAAGCTATGGATTTTTGATGGCTAAAGGTCCTCTTAACACGTGAATCTTTCTCAAGTATTGCTTAATCAGATCCTATATGGTCGATCAACTATGAAGTTTCACCTTTCAATCCTTTACTTAACTATTTCGAATTAGCAAATGACTTGGGCAAAAATTCACCCACAACAACTTCACATGTAAGATAGAAATCAACCAATTCCAAGGAAGATCAAGCACAATTGAATAAAAATGCGAGATTCCAACATCGATACTTGGCTAAGAATCCCTATATTGAGAAATCTACTTGTACGTACTTAAAATAACAACAACTAAATGAAGTTTAAAAGAAGAAAACTTAGCGCAATTGTAGATCCTGCAAGTGTTTCCCAGCTTTGCAAGGGATCCAAAACAGTAAGCACTTCTTCAACACTCAAAACTAACTAGAAATCTAAAACTAAAGATAGAAAAATGGAAAAGAATGGAAAAGCTAGAGACTAAGGGCCTGTTCTTTCATGGGTAAATAGGGGTTGGTAAATGGGTGAAGTGGGTTGACATAGGTTGATGTAGGTTGAGGTGGATTGAACCAAGTGGAAGTGGGTTGAAGTGGTTAAATCAGGTTGAACTGGGTTGAATTTTTTTATATGATAAATTAAACTTGGTTAAAATAATGAAAGGGGGTTGAAGTGGATTAAAGTAGATTGAAGTAGGCTGAAGTGGATTAAAATAGGCTAAAGTGGATTGAAATAGGCTGAAGTCGGTTGAGGTTGGTATTTTAGAATTGATAAATAAAAAGAACAGGGCCGAAGAGTTCTCATTTTGCTATCTCCCCCTCTAAAATATGCTG
>NCQT01123560.1:0-12476 GCA_002740465.1 Stenocereus thurberi
CTGTGGATAGCATAGTTGGCATAGTCAATGTTCGCAATTTAATTGTGGGTGACAGCTCGATATAAATGGACATGCACTTGTTTAATTTCATCAGAAAAGTACATAAATTTGTTTGAGGTCTACAAAACATAAATCATGCAATTATGATCTGTGCTGCACTAAAAAACAATCCCCCCCCTTTTTGCTAATTAAGAAATAAACTCTTGAACAACAGAGATTAGATTTATAACCATTCAAAGTTAAAAGCTAGAACTTGATAATTAAATAGAAATTTAGAGTATATTATTGATGCAAGACACCATTTTTTCCCCCTTTAATTAATTTGGTTGTGCCCACCTAACACCCATTAAATATTTTAATACTTTGCACTCTCTCTCTCTCTCTCTAAATAAAACTCTTTTTTTAATGGAAAATAAGCTAGAAATCAGTTAGGTGGAGAGGGAATCATGTAAGGAGAATAAATGTCTCTGAAAAACTGCACTACCGGTGGCTGGCATTATTGATCTTGATTATATTTTTCATAAGATCGATTAATCAGTAAAAAATTGTATGTTCTCTAGACATCAATTTGGCAAAAAAGGTCTCATTTATAGTTTTTATACCAGTTTTATTTTCGATTTAGATAAATCGCCTCCATCCTCACTCTTAACTTAGTTAATCCCTATAATTCGGCAAGTTCAAGATTTTTATATTTCTATTAGTCATCACATTGTAAAAGATAGTTGTTTTCCCTATTAGTCATCACTCTTAACATAGTTGTTTTCCGACTTATTATCATGGGGATCCAATAATTCTTTTCATTAAAAGATAACTACATGTTGCATCTAAGTTGTCAAATTGCAACACCTCCTGATCTATATGCATTTATTTTAAAGCCATCGCTTGCGTTTGGAAGTGCAGTGCGTCATAATACATGTACAAATATATCCAAAATCCCATGTCCCAATCGGCCAACCCTAGCTATCATCTATTTTGTCCCCCATATATCGATCTCAGGCATGATGTAAATTACCAAGTCTATGATTTTCATAATATCTGGTTTCTCTCTCCATTTGTAATATTAGCAATTGATTATGTTTTTCATAACTTCGATTGACTGGGGAAAATTCTGCTTTTTAAACATCGTAGGGAAAAAAAGTTTTGTTTATACGAGATCTATTTCCAATTACTTTATATAAATCTCCTCCCTCTGGCTCTTGGCCTAGTTAATGCCATCAATCTCACAATTTTTAATTGTTTATATCGAAATGCAATACGTTTAGGCAATAATATTCTCAGATAAACTCTGATCTTGTTACGGAGTATTGATGACACACTATGGATCCATAGTCGTGCATTTTTATACAAGTTATAATTTCTATCATGGGAGTAGTTGTGTGTAGGTATCAGATAAGACTGTACCAAAAGTTAATACAATATTTACATTTGAGTTTTCTTAAATTTTATAAGTGTTAATTAAGAGTTTAATATGATATCCAATTTGGAAAATTGTCAAAAAAACTTTGAAGATTTTATACAAATTTTTTATTTTTTTAAATATTACTAACGATGGTTAGGGACATCATCTTCAACAACATTCATATAGGTACTCCTGTTCAATAGCCTATGATATGATGAACTAGAGAATGCAAAGAATGTAGAGAGTACGAGAATCTGTAATATCTTCCATTGACTGAGAGTAAGATTGAATATACAATAGAATTTTTTTGAGTGACAGCGAAAAGGAAAAAACTGATTGGCAAGGGTGTAACAAATCCATAACTGACTAGCTTCCTATAACTAATTAACTAACTACTAAGTTAGTTATCAAATCTGTTATGGCAAAAATTGATTGGCAAGGGTGTAATAAACCCATAACCGACTAGCTTCCTATAACTAACTAGCTAACTAAGTTGGTTATGAAATCTGTTACCGTAGCTGTAGCCGTATGGTTATCACCCCCTCAAGCTGGAAGGGTCTGTTTTGATCACGCCAAGCTTGATTAAAAGATCATGAAATTGAGGACTGGGAAGAATTTTTGTGAGGACATTTGCCAGTTGAAATTTGGCAGACATGTAGTTCAATTACAGGAGACCTTCAAGGACTTTGTCCCTTGTAAAGTGGCAGTTGATTTTTATATATTTTCTTCTTTCATGGAACACTGAATTCCGGGCAATATGTAAAGCTGATTGATTATCACAATTGAAAGTAACATGGGTAAGATTATCAACACCAAGTCCTTCAAGAAGCCTGACCATCCAAGTGATTTCTGATGCTACTTGAGCCATTGCCCTATGCTTGGCCTCAAAAGAGCTTCTGGAGACTGTACCCTGCTTCTTTGATTTCCAACTTATTGGAGAATTGCCAAGCAAAACCAAATAACCAGTCACTGACCTTCTTGTGGGGGGACAAGCATCCTAGTCAGAATCTAAAAATGCCTGCAAGCTTAAGTGGTTGGAAGTTTTAAGCAGTATGCCATGTGTAAGTGTACCCTGGATGTAACTAAGGGTGTGCAATAATGCTTCAAAATGAGGAATTCTAGGGTTTTTCAAGAATTGACTGAGATACTGCACACTGAAACATAAATCAGGTCTTGTATGGGCAAGAAAACTCAACTTCCCCACCAATGTCCTATATGAAGTAGGGTCTACTAATAATTGTCCTTCATTAGGAAGCAACTTGCAATTGAGTGGTAAAGGGTGCTAGCAGGCCTTTTGAATGTATAACCACAATATTTCAATAATTCATTTGAAAACTTTTGCTGGGATAAGATTACTCCTTGTAATGTATGGCTGACTTCCAGCCTCAGGAAATAATGCAATTTCCCAAGATCCTTGATGCCAAATTTGGTATGTAGATATTGTTTGACATGTTGAATCTCTGTAGAATCTGACCCGGTTATTAGAATGGCATCTACATATACTATAATAACAGTTATGTGTGAGGTAGGTTTATTGAGAAATAAAGAGTAGTCATTCTTGGATTGGGAATACCCCAAGGAAGAAAGTGTCTCTTTGAGTTTGCTAAACCACTGCCTACCAGCTTGTTTGAGGCCATAAAGTGATTTTCTAAGCCTGCAAACCTTGTTATCCGGATTGGGGATACCTTTAGGCATTTGCATATAAACCTCCTCATCTAAGTCCCTATGTAAGAAAGCATTGTTAACATCAAGTTGATACATATTCCATCCTTTCTCTACAGCTAAAGCCATAATAGTTCTGATAGTTGCCATCTTCACAACTGGAGAAAACACTTCTTGATAGTCCATACCAAATTGTTGAGTAAAACCCCTAATGACCAATCTTGCCTTCAGCCTTTCTAGAGAACCATTAGCTATATCCCATGTGTTATTGGACTGCAATGCCACTATCTCCTTTTGCATAGCTTCTGTCCACCCAGGATGAGCAGCAGCATCTTCATAGGTCTTGGGTTCTGGGTATGCCTCTATTGCAGAAAGACAAACTAGGTGCTGAGGTGCAGAAATCATATTACACCAATTTGTCTAAGTATGACTACAAATGTACTCATGAAGGTGGGAAGGAGGTTTATGGTTCCTTGTAGATCTTTTGAGTGGAGAGCTTTGTTCTAGAAATAATAGATCCTGTAACTGAATAAGAACATCCTCTTGTTGACGTTGTGTATCAGCTTGAGGTGATTCTGGAACTATAGAATCAATAACAGGCTGAGTGACACAATTGGTGACCTGATCATCAAATACAGGTAAAGGCAAAGGTGACTCTAAAATATGTTGTTGGCCTGAATAAGGAAAGCAGGTCTCATAAAAAACCATGTCTCTCGAAGTAATAACTCATTTAGATTCCAGATCATATAATTTGTAGGCCTTTTGACCATAGGGATAACCTAGAAAGATACAAGGTGTAGCTCTAGGGTGAAATTTACTCCTATCCCTCTTCAAGGTGGATGCATAGCAAAGGCAACCAAACACCCTCAAATGACTGTAAGTAGGTTTTTAATGATGAAGTACGTCAAATGGAGTCATATTGTCCAACAATGGAGTAGGGAATCTGTTAATCATATAGACTGTAGTCAAAATACTTTCTCCCTAAAATTTTTGTGGTGAATTAGCTTGAAACATCAATGCTTTTGCTACTTCTAGTAAATGTTTGTGCTTTCTTTCTACAATGTCGTTCTGCTGTGGTGTATCTACACATGATGTTTGGTGTAGTGTACCCTTTTCTGCATAAAGTTGAATGGCTGTTCTGTCCTTGAACTCTAGGCCATTGTCTGACCTAATCACTTTCATAGAGACTGCAAATTGTTTCTCAACATATGCAATAAAGGTTTGTAACAAAGGAAAAGCATTGCTCTTGCGTGACATTGAATGAACCCAAGTGACTCTAGAATAATCATCAATAATAGTAACAAAGTACTTATATCCATTATATGTAGAACAGTTATATGCCCCCCAAATATCTACATGTATAAGCTCAAAGACTTTGGATGCTCTATTGTTGCTTAAAGGAAAAAATTTCCTGTGACGCTTAGCTTTAGGACAAATGGAGCAAATTGTGCTATGATTCTTCTGATTATATGGTAAACAAAGCCTTTTCATTCTTTTAAAAGACAAATGTCCTAGCCTAAAATGCCAAGTATCCTCTTCAGATAGGCTGCTATTTTGATAAAACACAGACTACTACTGAAGACCCCCTTTTAAACCAGTCTGCATGATGAGCTTGGTATTACTAGCTGCTATAGTTGAATTATCTTCGGACACATAGTGTAAACCATCCACTACTTTACCAAGGACAACTTCCTATAACATGGGAGCCTGCAATGTACAATCAGTGGGAGAAAAAACTACCTTCCCAGATAGTTGTTGACACAATTTATGTGCTGACAACAAGTTAAATGGGAAATTAGGCACATGTAAAACATTTGGTAAAATTAATGTGGATGTCAATCTGACTGAACCAATATGAGATACTCAGGAGTGCTTACCATTAGGCATGGTAGTATATGCAAGGTTTTTCAAAGGCTAAAAAGAGGAAAATAAATTGAGATGTGGTGTGATGCACCACTATCTATAATCCAGTTACCATTATTAAAAGGTGCAATAAAACGCAACTAAACCAGAACTGTGAGCTTCAGATTGCTTATTAAGTAGAGTGAGCAGTGGTATTGATCTGAACTAAGTGTAGGCAAAGAAACAGCAGGGACTAGATGATTGTTGACATGAGTAGAGAACAAAAAATTGTTCATACCTTCCAACCAAGAATTCTCTTCTGATTCTTGCATAACAGATGCAACCACTTTCTTTCCTCTGAACAATCTATGGCCTGGTGGATAGCTATGTAATTTATAACATTTTTGAACAGTATGTCCTGTGATTTTATGGTGATCACAGTATAGCTGTCTCCTTGAACCTGGCATCCTTCCTCCATGACTAGAATTGTTATCACTGGGATTATACCCATGAGCATTTCTGGTATTATTGTGACCAGAATTACATGTAGTATGCTTCACTCGCACTAGGAAGAGGTCTAGACATCAATATATTGCCTCGAACAATTTTATAGACATCATTCAATCCCACAAGCAATCGAATCAACTGTTCTTTTTCTATCAGCTTGTGAACGAACTTATAACAGGCACATTCAATACCACAAGCACAAGTAGGAATGGTCATCATTGAATCGTGGTCGTCCCATAACTTCTTGATATAAGTAAAGTAAGTGGCAATATCTTGATTACCTTGAGAGATAGAATACATATCTCATTTGACTTGAAAGAATTTTGTGCCATCTGACTGGCCAAACCATTGCTGGAGATCAATCCAGATTTGCCTGGAAGAGCTGGAAAGCAAAATGCTGTCTCAGATTGTCTTGTCTTCTCTACATTGTGAAGGAGCCAGAAAATTATCATTTTGTCACAACGATTCCACTGTGCAAACAATGGTGTATTAGCTACTAGTGATGTACATGTTCCAAGAACAAATCCTAATTTGTTCTTAGCTATTAGAGCAATCCTCAGACTTTTTCCAGGCGCTATAGTTCCTTCCGTTTAGCAATTCATTGACAAGAATGCTATTTGGATATTCAGAGGGATGTAAGAACATAATGTGTGATGGAGGCAATTCATTTGTAGGATCCGCGCACATCTTGAATCAATCAAAGAATTTTAGGTTTGGACAATTGTTGAATCAAAAAAAAAAAAGTGTTTGATGCAAAAGAAAAATAATGTGTTTTGTCTCAAGAATGATCACTGATGAAGCTAATCATATGATCGAAGAGAAAGAAATCTGGATTCAAGACTGAGATCAAGAACTCAGCTTTGATACCATGACATGATGAACTTGAAAATGCAAAGAATGTAGAGAGTAGGAGAATCTGTAATATCTTCCATTGAATGAGAGTAAGATTGAATATACAATAGAATTTTTTTGATCTGTGTCATGATCAACTGTATATGTATATATATAGTGACAGCGAAAAGGGAAAAACTGATTGGCAAGGGTGTAACAAACCCATAACCGACTAGCTTCCTATAACTAACTAACTAACTAAGTTATAAATCCGTTATGGCAGAAACTGATTGGCAATGCTGTAACAAACCCATAACCGACTAGCTTTCTATAACTAACTAACTAACTAAGTTAGTTATGAAATCTATTATGGCAGCTGTAGCCATATGGTTTTCAGCCTACATGGTAAAATCGAACATTGGAAATTATCCAACATTTTCAAAGTCCAGGGTCTGTGTGCCGCTTAAAAGTATAAAAATTAGTGACTTAATTACATCCATTATTCTATTATTAAACTGAGCCATAAAATGCGTAAAAGCAGTAGTTGTTTGCATGCTTATAACTTTATTTGTTTACTTGAATCACTTTAAAGTACATACATTTATCGCCACAATTTAATTTGATATGATATAATTTATGAGATATACCTGCCTGCCTCTCTGTGGATAGCATAGTTGGCATAGTTAATGTTCGCAATTTCACTGTGGGTGATAGCGAGATAAAAATGGACATACACCTGTTTAATTTTATCAGAAAAGTACATAAATTTATTTGAGTTCTGCAAAACATAAATCATAAAATTGTGGTCTATGCTAGCTGCACTAATTAAAAAACAATCCCTTTGTTTTTTTGTTTTTTCTGCTGATTAAGAAATAAACTCTTCAACAAAGGATATTAGACTTATAATCATTCAAAGTTAAAAGCTAGAACTTGATAATTAAATGAAAATTTAGAGTATATTACTGATGCACGCCATTATTTTTTCCCCTTTTAATTAATTCGGTTATGTTCTCCCCACCTAACACCCATTAAATATTTTAATGCTTTGCACGCTTTCTCTCTCTCTATATATAGAAAGCTCTTTTTTGAATGGGAAATATATAAGGTAAAAATCAAGGAGAATGAATGTCTCTGAGAAACTGCACGAGTCATCATTTAATCCCATCAAGAATTGATGTGATTTATCTTCCTCGTACATCCGGATAATTTTTGCAGCTGCTCCGCACTTGCATCCACTACAAGTACAAACCAACACCTTGACATGATTATTGAGTTCACTCCATAAGTTCATCAGCTTGGAATAGAACTCATCCACATTGAGACCTCCTTGCTTGCAATCTACAATACTCACTTTCAACTGATGGATCTTAGGACCATTAGTGACTGCATAGCGTTTTTTAGGTCATCCCATATCTCTTTGATACTGTCAGAATAGGCTATGGTTATCCTCAATTTTGGATCAACCACGTTGAGGATCCATGAATACCATATTGAATTAGCCATATCCCATGCATCACACTCCGAGAAGTCTTGGTCTTGGTTAGCTTGTGGTTTGGTTAGGGTTCTGTCTGTGAAACCTAATTTATTTTTTGCTTTTAATGTTGTTCGAACAATAAACTCCCATGAGTTGTAGTTCTTCCCATCAAAGAGTACAACAATAACACTGGGACCTTCAGGTGGATGAAGGTAGTACGGTGAGTGTGGTTGTGTCATAAATCTTTTCGTCTCTGCAACGCTTGTCATGAGTTTAGATTGTCCTTGGAAGAGTCAGTGGTTTAAACCTTTGCTCTGATACCATGAAGAGAACTATGCAAATGATCGAGAGGTTTTGGTAGTCATAAGAGAACACGCTAGACTGATTCATTATCATGTGTGTGAATATGTTTATACACAACCCTAATTACCCTAACTTGATCAACAAAGATTTCGAAAGATAATATTTGAGATGATACGAAATATATCTACAAAGATTTTCTATCCTAAATATCAATATTCTGTAATGGTGAGTGACTGCTGGTCTTCGAACATTTGGGCTTCTTAGGGGCTACCTAGGTTGGGTTTAGCCAAAGTTCTTACTCCCTTTAAGCCTGAAGCTACATGCTTCGGTTGGTGATTTAATTGATTCTGACAAACACTAACTTAGTTAATTCCGTCATTCTGGCAGTTGATGCAGAAGCCATTTTGGATATCCCCTTAAGCATTAACTGGCCAAGAGACGGAATTTATTGGCATCACTCAGTTAAACTCGCTAGTGGCTCACGGTAAAGATCAAGCTGAACCAAGTTCCGGTGGCTGCTCCGTGAAGGCTTTTTGGACGAGTATTTGGAGGTAGGACATCCCATGAAGGATGAGAATATTTGCCTAGAGAGTTGCATCCAATGCGTAGCCATTGAGAGCAATTGGCATAGGAAGAATCCCTACTCCAGACGCAAAATGCCAGCTGTGTGATGACATTCAAGAGTCCAACGTGTCTGAGGAAATAAGGTGAGCAATGGCTGGCAAACAACCGAACAGACTGAGTCGTGGATTAAACCACTGCTTTGAACGCAATTACGACTCGACTCCGGTGCAGATCGATATAGCCGGTTACTTTCCGAGATTAAATTAGTACTCTTGAACGCATGCACTTTGTGGCCAAGAGGGTAGTAAAGTTTAAGTCAACGAGGTCAAAGCTAAAGAAATAAATGCAAAAAACCTCAAGGTAGAGGATGCAAAGGACCCAGGCTGTAACCACTCCCTTTTTCGCCCTTCTCAGCTACTCTGTTTGCAAACTGATGGTTAATAGATAGGGAAGTGTGAGAGAGAGACCGAGAGAGAAAGAGAGAGGCGGGTGTATATATATATATATATATATATATATATATATATATATAGGTAGTGGTGGATCTAGTGTTTCAACTTAGAGGTGTCCACCTATGAGCATTTAGCAATCTATTATATTTTTGGGCTTATTTTAGGGGTGTCTACCCATAATATTGATATAGGTTTCAAACAATTTTTTTTTTTGAGTTAGGGGTGTTCATGGACCCCTCCCTTCCACAAAGCTCCGCCACTGTATAGAGGGAAGTGTGAGAGAGAGACTGAGAGAGAAAGAGATAGGGGAGCGGATATTAGGGATGGAAATTTCACCCGCAACCGATGGATATCCATTTCATCCGACCCAAAAAGGCGGGTGAAAACCTAAAATATATGGATGATGGATGATGGTTTGATAGATTGGACTGGATTCGGGTGTTGCCCATCCGACCTGTCACCCGATCGATCACCCGCTTAGTAATCTACTTGTTTATCTCCTATTTGTAAGTGGTTCACTTTTTATTTTTGACCTTTAAATTTTACTCATTTTTTAGACAATTATATTGTTAATTCTATGATTTTAAAACTAATGTGATGAATATGATATTTGTTTGTTCGTTATACCTAAAATACATTTTTTTAACCTTTTCAAAAGGCAAAACTTACTTTTTTATACACTACTAGAAAAAGTGCTATTTATGAAGGAAAAAACCATTGTAAAAAGTTGTGAAAACCATTGTTATATGTCTTTGACGATGGTATTTAAAACCGTCGTCAACCATCGTAAAAGGCCTTTTATGACCAATCCGTTGTAGAACATTTGTATATGTTTACAATGGTTTTTTTTTATAACCGTTGTTATAGGACGTTCTTCTTACAGCAAGTTTTTTTTTTCCGTTGTAGAAATCTTAAATTATCCACGACTATTTATACCGTTGTATTTAGCATGAAACTGTAGTAATTGCAAATTTCTAACAAGAATAATTTTTGACGTGATGCACAAAAATCTAATTATTTACGACAACTTTTTCCGTTGTAGTTGACTTGATTATCAATTCTGTTGTAATTCTTTTTTTAATAAATGATCGTACGACCTAATTTTGGAAATATATTTACAAGACTCGTAACTTAATGAAATTCATATAACAATAAAAAGCCTGGAGAAGAAATGAAACATGTATTAATACTCATATAAAATGAAGGCCTCCAAGATGTTTAGGAATGTACACCTCCAACAAAATAGCCTCAACTCAATACATATAGAAGAGATAGACTAAAAGACTAGCCCATTCATCAAAAACAATAGGCCTAACTAATTAATTACCAATTAAAATTACCAAAGATCGGCCTATTTACAAAAACGATAGGCCTATTTACCCAAAAAAGGCCTAGCTGTTCCATACAAATCAACGGCCATAACAAAAACAACTAATCTTCATGTGCCTGATAATATCTTCACATCATCTACACTTGAAACCTGCAAAGGTAGAAATATTTCAAACCTTTCAAAGTGTGCATATTTTCCTAATTAAAGCAACAGAGAACCATAAGCAGGTACAAAGACAATAAACAAGCTAAAATATGTTGTATTAAATTTAGATTCAAAGATGTCAGTGCATGACATTGCAACAAAGTAACACACCAGCAGTGTGGCAAGTCATATTGTCCACATCAATACAGAATCAAAGCAAACAGATGCTGGAGACTTTCATCAAATAGGGGGCAAGAAACTATCATCCAAAATGTTCCAATGAGCAGCAACGGAGTAACACATCACATCACAACAAAAGACAATTGCCAACTCAGTCATATTGCCCACATTACTTTGCTACTTTGCTAGCAAAGCTGAACTTTCATCCCTTAGGCAAGTTGTTCTCTAACCAATAAAAGTTGGACATGAGTTAACAGGGGCTCAAGATGAACACTTTTGACGATTGCCACCCATAGGAGATCCTAATAATGGTGAATTGTGCAAACCAGTCATGAAACAGACATTCTAAATAACATAAGGTTCTACAGTGATCCCATGACTATAGATGCATCTAAATTAATATTAGCCTCACAGAAGTTGAACCAAATAAAGAAAAGTAGCAACACTCTGAAAGTTCAGTAAATCGTCGGCAGTGAAAAACATCTGCAACCCAGAAAAAAGTATATAACCACCAACTCCTTCTCAGTCAGAGAATCCACAATGGTACCTCTATCTGCAACTCCAATGATCAAATGCCTCAAAATTATGCTCTTATGCTGCACATTAATTAAAAGTTATAACTGAAAGCAAGGTAAACAAAGGCCACCTTAGCATCTCTCCATCTACCCAATCCAAAAAAATTAAAAAATCAAAAATCAAAAACTCTCCCATAAGCTCTAAGAAGCAATGCCAATCCAACATATGTGCTTCTAAGCATCCTCCATCCCATTATGAGGAACTTAAATTGCAGACAGGTCTGCTTACTCTCCACAAAAGCATTTTAATCTAGGCAGATAGTGCTTGGCAACTTACAGAACCTTTTAGGGAGCACTAAAATCAAAGATCTCATACACAATTCGTAATACGACCAATAGGCCGAAAATCCTTAAGTTCGAGGAAGTGATCCATTTTAAGACCTAAAATAATTAAACTAGAATTCATACTCGTATGTGAGAACCTTCAAGGCCTAAAATAATTAAGTTCTCTCTCCTTCAAAAATTCTAGGTCTCATTTTTTTCCTGTCATTTTAAAAGAAAATAAAGGCTCTAGCCCTTAATCTTCTTCCTCCTCCTGCGTCTTCTTTACCATCTTTATCACCAATACTTACAGAATCAAAGCAAACAGATGCTGGAGACTTTCATCAAATAGATGGTGGGCATCAAGTTTTCACAACTTTCCCTTGTAGAAAGGATTGGAGGAGGGAAGTAAAGAAAGCAAAAGGTAGAAGAGATGTGAGATGATTGTAAATTAAAAACGTAATGAAAAGTATTAGAAAATACTTACCTGGTTCATCAAAAACACAAAAACATGTCTGTGAACATGAATTTCCATCTATGAGCTGAAGAAGGTGGCAAGATGTTGGATATTTTTTGTAAAACAGTGTCCTTAAGCACCTTGATTTCACCCTAAAGCTCCTCTATATCTTTCTTATGAGCAGCTTGCATAACGTCAATCTTTTTCTGATGGTCAATTTCAAGATGCTCAATGTTATTGAGTCGGCTTTTCAACTCGCTAATGTGTTGATTTTTCTTTTCAAGCTGAGCTTTCAGGTCAGCCTTGCTGCGTTCAGGTCCTCTAACATCCTGCGGTTTCATACCTAGTCCAGAGCATATTATACGCTCTCGATCTTGACCCCCGAAACATTTCTCCACAAGCTCAAACTGAGACATGGAAGGGTTCTTCTCTGATTCTCCCAGAATATTGTCCTACGTTGAAAAATACAATGTTCCAAGCAATATGAAAATTTTG